>CAEGAE010036218.1:0-37685 GCA_903067095.1 Girardinus metallicus | reverse complement strand
TATATATATATATATATATATATATATATATATATATTAACAGAGGCATTTAACAAATAAATATCTCGCTAAAATTCTGAATTAAAGAGTAACAATAAAAGAAAATGAATAAATACAATCCATCATCTATAACTGATTGTTCTTGCAAGGTGGTTACACCCTGGATTGGTCTAATAATAAATATCGATATATTTGGGGGAAAACAGAAGCAAACAATAAATGATGAAAACAATCAGTTGTTGGTGGTAGGGACACAAAAAACAAAGGCTATGAGAGAAAGAGAAAAAGGGGAGTGGGGGGAAGAAGGGGGCTTGGGGGGAGGTTCTTATTCCCCAGTTCAAACAGAGTATCAGATTCATAAAGATTTCAGCCCAAATGGGACTTCAACATTTTTGAAGGATCTGGCTCGTGTCCCTGAGGAAAGCCGTGACATGATCACAAAAATTGGCTACCGTGAACACATTGCACAATGTAGCGGCGGACATGTTGACACGAGGTATAGAAGTGGGCGGAAGGTGATAAAAAAGAACAACAGAAAACACAACTTGTCTTCATTTGGCACTGAATATTATATAAACTCCACAAATAAATTTGCAAGGCTAGACTTGATTTTAATTCCGGAACAGATGGTGTTTGTCTTTTTTAATGTGATATTATGTGTCGTTCTTTGCCGCAACAACAGAACTTAAAGAATGGAATGCAAGACCAAATATCACACAGATAATGCTGGACTGAATTGTCAGGAAAAAGAAGGGATACAGACATGAAAGGTTGATGTGAGAAGCATGGCACCTTGATCTCTCCAGAAAGTTGAACACTGAAAGTCCTGCACAAAAGAACTGCATTGTGTGCAACTGTAGATGTGAATTCTGGCACTTTCTCAAGTTGCTTTCAGACTGGCAGCAACATGAACAGGCATCAACACTGTTTGGTTCTGCTGCTGTTTTTTTATTATTTGTTTTTTTTTTTTTTATCACAGAGCCCAACAGCTGAGTAGAAATCAAAGCTTCTCTCATGGGGCATGAATGTTTGGGTCTGCGGTCTTGGTGCATTTAAGATTCTTTGGAATGTGCTATTCTCGTGTTTAGTTGATCTCATTTGAGCACTTGCCAAGTTATTTGCTTTGGTCAGCCGACTCTTTTATATAAAACAAACAGCACTGTAGCATGAAAATAAAAAGGCCGACTCCCGTCATTGATTGGCTAGAACGCTCACCACTGAGACTGATCTGGAAGGCAAAGTTACAACTGGGGCTCACTTAACGTTGGAAGAAGTTTGTGATGCTGTCATGAGTAGCTAACCGTACACTATAGAAAATAGCTACCTTAGGGAAAGGGCAAACTGTTGTGGTGATGAGCAACTTTGGTAATGCAGTAGTGCCAATAGGAATACAAAAGCTTTATCCTGTTAGTGTCTGTAATTTTCCTCTTCCCTCTGCGAAGCTGCTACTCAGATTAAATTATTTGGATCCTTTCGCAAAAATATTTTTTCCCAAAAACGCGTATGCGCATACATTAGTACACAAAGAGGGCATTTTAATTTGGTATTGATGCTGCTTATGTTTTACATGAAAAAGAGTCTCGTGTTATAAATATGTGTTGAAATTGACACAGATTGGCACAATTGCAAAAATAGAACAGAATATGCTGACTATTAACACATCTTCTGAATGCTGTTTCACAGCTTTGTTGAAAGATTCTCGTTTTAACATAATGCAGGTTGTGATAATCTTAAATTTTTTTTGTTGAAAAAAAAGTTCGTAAACTAGAAGTACTTTCAAAAATCTGCGCTTCATGTTTATTTAAGAATATTCTTGGATTTTAAATTAAATCTGTTGTTGGGTAAGAATCCATCAAATTAAAAGTAAAACAAATGAAAAACCTCCTAAAGGTGTTGAACCAGAAGGTGGACAGCCAGAAACTGATCAGTCTTCACAACAGCATGCACAACCTGTTAGCTATGTTGCTCTGTGTATTTATATGTCTGCTGCTTTAATCTCACACATCCTCACCTTTTTTGGCAAACCACCTGAGCCTCCTGCAGTGATTGATGAACAAAACTGTGCTGGAATACTAAGAACAACTGAGGGGTAGAGGAACACAGTGGTGGATGACGCAGTTCTGAACTTTATGAATGATGTGAAAGGATCATCTTCCAATTGTGCCAGATATGAAATACATTCATTTCCAGTCGTGCACCTGAATAAGATCAAATGGCACATATGGTGCCAAAATCCATCCAAATGCGCATTTGGTGGTTTCATCTGGACATAGCTGCATTAAAGCATCTGTAAAACTATTCACTTAAATCTAATATTTGACAGTGTTACTTAGGCACTTTCTTATCTATCCTTAATTTCTTGTTATAATAAGTTCTTTAGTGTTATTTCACTTATTCAGGGCGATCCCACATACAAATGCCAGAGAGAGCCAGTTGTGTTCATGGGCACACAAGAATTATAAACCTTCATGTTATAAATCAAGAAGTTCAGCATGCGTGTCTTATCTTTTCTATGTCACAGGTCAGTAAAAATTTTATTTTGATGCATATATATTGGTTACCTTTAAGAGTTGAAGAGGTTAATCGTGTGTCAACTACTGAGTCACATTATTCAGTTTGTGATTAGTATTGCGTAGAAAACGGGACGTTTTTGAAAGCTAACCAGTGCTAATGCTAGAGGACTTAGTATGTGTGTGAGCTAGCTGAGGGGCAGCTGAGGGACTGTTGAGTTCACTTTGAATTTATTGTGTTTTGCACATTCAGAGACAATTCTCACACAACGGACATTATTTAGGTCTCCTTATTTACAAATTAGCGCTTCTCTATGGATTACTTCAAAAACCAGAGAAACAACATTGTTATGACATTCAGTGAGTAAGTAATGGCTGCCAATGTGTAGCTTAGTAAAGAGACACAGCATTAAAGGAGCATTACACTTTTTTTCAGTTTTGTGCTTAAAGAGTAGTTTTTTGTGTAAGAGAAAAAATACTGTTGTTCTTTTCAACAATAGACATAGTCAAAAGCTGAAATGCGTAAATATTAGAGTATATTTTATTGGTTCAGAATAAATGTTTTAAAAGCTGTTAAAGCTAATCTATACATTTTATGTAATAGTTAAAAATACAAAAAAGTGAGAAAAAGGGACAAGGTTTTTGAGTAAAAGCACTAACTTAAAAAAGTAATATGGTTCAGAGAATTAAAAGCCATCTGTGAATAGATTTTGTCATTTGATAAAATTCATGTTAAAAGAATTCTCATTTGGTTTAAGGATATTATGACGTGCTGATTCTAAGGGTCATCTGTTGGAGCTACTCAATGATACCCAAAATATTTGATATGTAGCATTGCATATGTAGTACTGTACGTGGAGTATGCTGATTACACAGAAGAAGAATAAACCTTCCTGTTAGACTGGCTGTCCCCACAACTCGATGGATGGATGGATGGATGGATGAAGATCTAAAATAGTCAGATGAACACATCTGTCACCAGTAAACTTAATGTAATTCAGGTCTCTTAAATCCTCACTCCTCCTTTTCTAATGTTCGGTTTAGACATTAACAAGTAATCTTCAAAACATCTAGATCCCTAAATACACTAAGTTGCTGTCATGAGACATTAGATGAGTTATTTAATTTTCTCTGTCAGAAAGACATTTAGCCAATACAAGAGTCTCAAGGACATCCAACACCGCTTGTCTTGGAAATAATGAAAAAATAAAAACTGAAAATCTCAAGCCAAGCAAATGTTGGAGAGACGCTTTAAGTTTTAGTTAGGTGTTACATTTTTAATAGAAGTGTTGTTAATGCCAAGGACTTCCTTTCACAGATGGGTTAGGTCTTTGGATATGATTTGAGTAAATTCCTTCTGCAATAACAGAGCAAAGAGAAAAGGAGACACTTATCAAGAAAGCAGCTGCGTCTCAGGAGGCTGAACTGACATTTGATTCCAGATAAAAAAGTAAAGCATTTACATTTTTATTGTTAATGTATATGTATTTTTGTTTACCTCTACACTCTTACGTATTTCTAAAAAACTGTTATTGAAACACTTCTTTAAGTATTGCACACAGTTATCTTTTAAATCACGCCTACTGCTGAGTGTAAAAAACGAACAATTAAAATATGGAAAAATAAATCTTTCAGATGGTAGACTGACCAGATTTCTATATAAAATGCCAAGTTCTTCATGCATTGCTTGTTGAAATTTTTAAGTGAAAATACTGCACCATCAAAATAACCATATGACAAGTAGTTTGAACAGTAAATTAAAATACAACCTAACAGCCACACACAATAAATTAGCAACTATTGATGCAATAGTTGCCTATTTCTTTTAAAAACAGGCAAACAAATGTTTATAATCACTATGTCACTCACCTTGGACAGAGCTCTGCTCTCCGCACATCCAGTCCCGCCGCTCCTGATAAACACACATCTGAATCCAGGGAAAACAACACAGCAACAACTGAAACTTCTGGACAGATAGATAAATCTGTGAACGGATGGGTGAAAGTTGCAGTTCAGTGGGAAGAGTAAGTTGTCTTTCAACTGGCAGGTTGCAGGTTTAGTTCCTGATTCCCTGTGTCAATGTACCTTTGTGTAGGATTGCATGAGTGCGAATGAGCGAGTGTGTCTTGTAGAGTAAATGTTCACTGAGTGGTTGTGAAAACAGTAAAATACTGTATAAATTCAGTACCTTAACCCAAATTTTAAAGGTTGTTGATGTGACTGATTTAGTTAGAATTTCATTTAAGGGGTTTGCTTATTTCAAGACAACTCTTGCTTCTGTGATGCACATGTAAAACATATCTACGACAAGTTGTTACTATCAAAGTGTATATGTAATAATAACGAACTTGATTTATAATTCCCTGTACATCAAATTGAAATCGAAAAGGGCAAATTCATACACTGATAACGTCAAGCTACTAGATGGTACAACCAGGCCTCAACAATCTGAAACAATGCTAGAGGAATCAAGGCGATTAATTCAGAGATACTTCTCCAAGATCATAAAAAATTCCAGCTTTGACTGCCGTCATACTCTCCAAAAAGCTCTCTGTTTCATCATTCTTGTCAAATCAGGATTGGCTTCAAACTAAACTCATTTAACAGGGTCACGCAAGCAGAGTTGCACACACTGTGTCACAGATTGCCTCAAATTTGAGGAGCCACAGTATTCCCTGAGGTACTTCCAGGACCTAATAATGCCAGGAGCACAGTCACAGATATATATTTGAGAATAGCTTTCAGTGAGCACTCCTCCACATCCAAATCCTTGAAAGGGAATTACTACAGCGTCTGTAAAGAATTGGTGGACAGAGATAAAAGAGCAAAGCATACTTCATTAAAACCATTAAAAGCTTTGGAAGTGCATTCCCACTTGCAACAATCATTTCCTCTGTCCTATCGGTGTCTAAATCTGATTAAGGCTGAGACTACTGTGCCAAAAGCTGTCTCCAAAGAGATCTTTCCTACCACGCCACACACAGGTTAATTTGATTCCTTCACTTTGCGAATATGCCCTCAGGATTTGGAATCAAGCTTCCATCCTCCTTAAATTTGTAGCTATGGATTAAAACCAATAACTGCCTAATGGTGGAAGTTCCAGACGTGGAACATCTCCAGATCTTGATCAATTGTTCTTTGGCTTGAGGCCTACTTGTCTAATACCTTGTCAATTCTTTTGGGGCATTTTAAAAATTCCAGTAAAACGTATCAATAATATTTCAAGGCAAAGATATAGAAATGTTAATGCACTTTAAAAAAGCATAAAAAAAATTCCAGTAAAACATATCAATAATATTTCAAGGAAAAGATGTAGAAATGTTAATGCACTTTAAAAAAGCATTTAAATGTTTAAAAACTTTCAGGAAACTGTTTTCTAGGTCAGTAGATGGTATCAGCCATTGGCTTTTAATGCATAATAATGTCCAAGGTTATTTTTAGTGAAATAACAAGGGAAGATGCCATTAAAAGTTACTTTCACTGACTTTTAATGATGATGTGGAGTATTACTCTTCTGAGAGCTACAATACCGGAATATGTCTAATGATTTGCATATTGAGCTAAAGCAAAAACTTTCAATCTAAATAAGAAATCTAATGCTTGATGCGTGAAAGTGGCTTTGTTTTTAAATCATCAGAGAGAGTAATTTAATACCCTCAGAGACCTCAATTATCTATCTGTACATTATTTATAGTAATTAAGATTCAGACTATCACTCTGTGTAATCCACGTAACACTCAACAACAAGTGGTTACACAAAGTGAAATAGTGTTCCCAGTGGACTTTTGATTGGCAAGAAATAGCGTCATGGACTTGTTTGCAGATCTAATTCATATAAATTCCTACAATTTCAATAAACACATTAATCCATCTTGGATTAGATTTTGCTGCAATGACAAAAAAAAATGTAAATAAAAAAAATAAATCCTGAACTTTAGAGAAATAGTCTCAGCTATTTTTTTCTCAAAAATCCTTGAGGAGGGAGCTCAGAGCTACACTCCTGCTCTGTGAGCATATTATGAACTTGTGCCTGAACTTGTTCCCAGGGTGCCTCTTGATGTGATTGGCATGGAATATTTCAGACTCCTCAATGTAAAAGATGGAGGAAAAAAAGAATATTATAAAAGCAGCACCATTCAGCTGAGGTCTGCATTTTCTGAGGGGGGGTTAAAACCTGGCTCTAATTAAATACTGTGCTGTGTCGCCCCTTGTAAGACTGCGGGCTATCATCATTGCATCGGTTTTCATTGTTAGGTGTCAAATGGGGACACTGAGGAGATCTGATTGTGATTTATCAAAGCTAAGTGTCCACAGCTAGGGTAACAACTCTGCTGCAGTGCACCACAGAGCTGAAGTACATTTGAAATGAAGCTTGAAGTTCTTCATGAAAAATATAAGCGTACTATTACGATATCAACAAGAAATAGCAGACAGGTACCAGACTGACATTTTGACATATTTTTCTCATCGACTTTCCATTCCTACTTAATTTTATTCTGGGTTAAAGGTGGAAGGTTGAGGGTTGTTATTGTATATTAGAGCTGCTGAACAAGATAAGAAGCCAAGCAAGGCAACAGAAACTACAACTGGGGAATTGTAGTTTAAACAAGATTTATGTTTTTATCTACTGCGTTATTTTCTGCATTTGTCTCTGTTAAAGTTAATCAAACGTATACATCTGAAGGGCTTCAAGACTCTGTTTTTCTTTTTAAAATAAAATACAACTCAGCATGTCATCACTGTTGGGAAGTTTTCCATTGACTCGACCCAAGTACTCATTGCTGCACTTTAAAAAAGTGGCACCATTTAAAGGGAAATAAACAGGCTTATTGCTCAGAAACATTGTTACAATGAAATAATCGACCAAACACAAATCCTCACTTGTGTAAGTACTTGTCTCTCTGTGTTCTAAGAGTCAAATCTGAGATTGACTTTGTGTTTCCACTGGTGAAGATCCCAGACTTACAAGCTACTCTGTCTGCTTCACTAAACCTGCTATGCTCATCTGGATCAGCAACTTGTCTCGCAGCCGTCTTCTTCTGGACAGCTACTGCCTGAAGATACTCACCACACCTTGCGTCCCCATCCATCTCCAGCATTACCTCTGTCAGAATTGCAAAACCAAACGCTGGATCTCTGGATCAAAAGTTACCTGTATGAAAGAGAAACAACTCCTGGAAAGTCAGCACCCCTCCCAGCCAACCTCTCTGACACCGCCAACAATGATTCATTCTGAAATAACAAACACTCACCTTTTGGGAACTTCTCCTACTTCTGTCCACCGCCAGAAGTAGGCTGACTGCACTGCATTACCATTAATCGTGACAATTACTGTTATTATAACTAAAATGTTTCTTAGTGTGCGAGTTCAAGTCTGTAGTAAATTAATCCTTTGCTGGCATTTTGTTTTCATTCTAATAATAAATACTGTGTGGTTTTAGATTTTTACTTAGTTTTTTTTTTTTTCACCAAAACACTACTGAGCCAGGCATATTTTAGCTTTTTTTTTTTGTTACACTTTTATGTTATCTGTTTATTTATCTAAATAAACAGATGTCAGAAGTTCAGAGAGGAATAGTTTTATTGAGCAGAACAACAATTTGACCACATTTGAATACGACCTCACTCAACTACTAGAGGCCACAAATCTTTAAAAACGGTTTTACTATTTACCTGAAGGAAAATGAATAACAAATAGAAACATGTTACAGTATATTTTATTTTCAAAATGTGTAAAGATTTAGTCAAAACAAACTCAAGAGTATACAAAGCTATTACCAATAGCTTTGTATGCGATTGATAATAGCAATACCATCTTCTGAAATGTTGTTAAGCAAAGGTTTGCACATAAGGGGTAACACAAATGTACATCAAGGCCTAAAGATTTGTAGTCTTCTGTTATTTCACAGGTTATGGGAAAAGCAGAAGCCTTTCTTTTGTTGGGTGACTGACCGCATGCGGCAACAGATAGAAAGGACAGGAGCATGAAGCCAGCTGTCCTTCTCATCTGCTTTTTAATCAATAGTCCTCTATCACTTCTGAAGAGCTTTATCTTTGAACTTTAGTTTTTCTTTTTTTTCAGTCTAACACCAAATCATTTGTAGGAGAACGTCTCTTTGTCAAGCTACTTGACTCTCGTGTGTCATTGAGACATAAAAAGCTGCTAAAGCTCAAAGGGATGAACAAGTGGTCTATTGACACAACATACTTTAATCTGGATCATTTGCCACGTTGTTATAGCAACATGTCTCAAAAACACAGTTTGCCCCCTACTCTCCAGTTTGATTTGTGAAAAATCTAAAATGAAAGTAAAGCAAATTAAATAACCACACTATTTAATTCTTAACTGGTCCACCAGTTCTTTTGCGCAAATTTATTGTTCTGCTATTCCAACGTACAGTTTACACCAAGATTATCGATACAGATTTAGATGTGACAATTTCAGTGTAAAGGATATTTTTGATTCTGCAGGGCAATAATCAGGCATACATATAATTTATTTGTCATTTAACAAGGAGATGCAATTTCTTTTCATCCTTTGAAGCCAGGTTGGTTTGGAATATTCAATAAGAAATCAGTTTGTAAAATGCTATCTCAGACCATGTCTGAGATAGCATGAGGTAATCTGTCAAACATATGTCTATTGCTGTTACATATGCTGTTGATATAAAACATTTATGTGGAGTGAAAAAAAACAAAAACAGAAAAACATCTTTTTGTGTATTTTTTAATCTTCACAAAAGCGTAAAGCATTGTTCCAAATGTTTAAAGAGAAACTCAAAGATCAAGCGATGTAAACTCCAACATGAAGCAGATTTTCATGTGAAATCATCTTTTGAAGATTTCGCTTTGCCTGTATGAAACCTCTGGACATTAAATGAACGCATCGACATAGATTAACATCCAGATATCCCTGCTTTTTTTCTCCACTTAAGGGAACTTAAATTTACATTAGCTGTTCTTGTTTGTCATTGTTTTAATAATTTACTTTTTTTACTTTTCTTGGATAAAAAGCTTATGTGTTTGTGAGACAGCAAAAGCTCCAGTGTTGGACAGAAGGTGCTGCTAGCCAGGCTCTGTCATTAACTAGAAATGCACTGATTTGTGTACTTGTTGTTGTTTATGCAACTTTAATGATAAAAGTAAATGGAGAGTCCCAAACTTTTAGAGAAGAGAATCGGACCATGAATGCAGAACGCAGCAAACCACAGTCTCCAGAGCTCAAACTTCACTTAGCTTTGGCTGGAGCTGACAGCTTAAATTCCCAGATACAATTCTCTCTCTGGCAGCACACTCGAGTGGAAATGGGGGTAAAATACGTTTAATGATTTTTTGTCTCTAAAGTTGAAAGACTAGTTAACCCAAAAGTGAAACTATAAAGCACCAGAATGATGGAGGTTTTCATTATTCACAAAGCAGCTGCTTGCATAAAGGAATTGCTTTTTGTCCAAAGCTCATAAAAAATGGTCATGAGGTTATTTTTCCTGAAACGCAGTATTATTGTGGGATATTTTTCAGAGCATACAAAGAGCGCGTTTAAAAAAAAAAAGACCCAACAACACAGGGAATAGATTTGTCAGACGTATTAATGGAGGCTGTTTGGCAACATTACTTTGTTGTATAAAATATCCATTGTTTAAAGGCCTTTTAAGGAAAATACTTCAACACTAAAGGAGGGAAAGGGGATTATTTTTCCCTCATTAGGCCAATTTAAGAAGTCCAACTGAGAAAAATTTGTAGAAACACAGTTTATTGTGTTTATTATTCACCCATTCAACAAGACCCGAGGCTTATTTTTGTCTTACATATATGCTTGTTTTGCCCTCTACTTATGCAAGGGAAAAAGAAGTAAGAGCTAAAATACATTTATGGTCCGCTGGTGTATTTTATGTGGGTGGTTTATTGCACCGGTTAGCACTGTCACTACAGAGCAGGAAGGTTTATAGTTCAAACCTTGCCTGAGGCCTTTACATATGGCATTTGCATGTTCTCTTTTAGCCTGCGTGGGTTTCTAGAGGACTCCAAAGACCACATAGATGCATGATAGGTTAACTGAATATAAACTCTTATAAGTATAACAGTTCACCATTGCATAATGGACTGGGAACTTGTTGAAAATGTGCCTTAACTGGAGTTAGAAGGAGTGACCATCTGGTCTTTCCCAAATCAACCAACATCACTATAAATAAGGGATAAATTAGATTTTATCTTCCGTAAACAACATCAATTTGTTTAACTATAAAGCATTAAAATAAAACTTGAGTGTTTTTTTCTGTGTAAGCAGCACAGAAAGCATTTCTAAAAGTCATTATTCTCTCTACAATTGTCTTCGACTTTTGTGACTTTAATGTGCTTTATGTATCATTGAGAAACTTTGTGGGAAAAGGAATCAAACACTTGATGATCCAGATTTCTTAGAAACAGAAACAAGATCCAGGTGTTTCTCATAAAGGTCTGTTACAAAACAGTCATTTGATTTAAGTTTTCCTAATGTATTGAGCACCTGGGTTCTTGCTCTTTTTTCAAAAAACATCTGTAATAATGAAATGCATTCATACTTTACATTGAAAAGTGTAACTTTCATAAATTTTATATTGATTTTGGATTGGTTGGTTGTGTAAATGATTTATGTTGCCATTTATATGTTTAACTTTCCTCTGTATTTTGTCTGAATGTCAAGGTGACTTTGATAGCCTTCACTAACTGTATAACATGAGGATTAAACCTTATTTTTACTTTGTAACTGTATTTATTTCCAATATCCTATTTTTGATTTAGGCAAATAAATATAAGGTGTCAAAGAATATGCAAAATATACATTCTGGAATCTGAAATGCTTACTCCAGATAACATCATAGTTGACCTTTCACCACATTTAACTGCATCCCCAATGCCAATTAAAAATGTCCTTCCTCAGGCTTTTAGATCTATTCATAACAGCCTATTATCCTGATGGCCTCCCTGAATCTGAAGAATATCATTGTTTTCATGACCTTGAGGAGTTATGCTTTAACGTTTTGTCCGGAAGCCTGTTAATCCAGTTGGACCACTTACACTGTACTGCACAGAAAGATACATACCCTTTTTTTCTTGCTCCCTGGCATCAGACAAAACAATTCTTTTATATTAGTTGGGATTAAACAAAACTATTTCTAACTCCTAAATGCCAGAATAAAGAATTTGCTTTGTGCATCTTTAACAACTTCTTGGAAGTAGGGAACATTAGGTGGACATATAGCAACATTTCACCCCGCCCTCTACTGGTTCGTTCCTGTACCCCAATTGTCCCGCTCCACTTGCCCTCACTGCCACTGACAGTTACAGTTCTGCTCTGCAGGGATAAAGAGGGGAAGTTTTGTTATTATCTGATGCCCGAAATTGGAAAAAAGGAAAAGGAGAGGAAAAACATGACAGAGACAGAGGTACAGTAAAGCTAATGTGATGAAATGGTCTGTTACCTGTTACTTAGCAGACTGTAGCATTCACTTGCTAATTTGAACAGTGCAGCTATGCTTGCTAGCCGAAAACAGAGCAAAACAATAAGTAACCTTGCTAGTTCCAACATTGCTTAATTGGTTGCTCATTTTTTGGTTTTTCAGTGGGTGTTACAACTGCAATTTTCCTGCTTAGTTCATGTCTGTCCTCACAATTTTATGTTATTGGCCTAGTTGTTGTTACCAGGAGTGGAAAGTAACTAGTTAATTAAGTGCCTTGATTAAAATAAAAGTAAAAGTTCAGGTTTTGTAAACATTTTTAAAAAAGCACAACATGCAGACATGATGTACTTAGAAATCCGAACGCTTCTGTGTTTTATTTATTTTTGTCACAGTTTCACCGTTCATATTTCAGACAGATAAGCTTTTAAGAAATTAACTTTCATTACTGAACAAAGTTTGGACACCATTGCAGATACCATTTCTTGTTCCTGTCATCATTAAAGAGGAGCTTTGTTGAAAAAAGACCTAGGGTCATGACTTCAGATTCTCAGCTCCGATTTATAGCGGCCTCCTGTCCCGGGATTTGAATTGTAGTTCTTTGAAGACCAACTTAAATCATTTAAATGAGTTCAGCATATCATCGCCGGCTCGGCGTCGCTGATGTCACACCCAGGTCCCCTCTAAATATATTCTATTGTTGTAACCATTGATTGCCTGATGCATTTATTTTTAACGAGGAAGGGCCCCTCTTTGCTGCTCAGTGACAACCACATATGGAATCTGCTGTGACAGTCTCACGGTTCCATAAGACGGAGGAAAACTATTCTCCACTAAAATACCAAAAGGAGAATATCGCAGGGTATAGCCAGAGCTGTATCTGGGGGTTCAAAGGGACACTTATTAAATGTAGCGTGTCTAAGATAAATCCTTGATGTCTTCACGTTCTTTAAAATATGAAGAATTAATTGTGGGTTACTAAGTAGATTTCTATCCACAGCCCACGTCTTCCAGTGAAGGACAGTGTTACTTAAGGAAGATGTACAAAGTAAAGACTACAAGTAAAGGCTTCAGAGCAGGTTTTCATAGCAAGACAAGAGAACAGTCAAGTAGGAGCATTTTGATTCAGCAATTGAGTTTTTGTGTTGCTGTTAGGATGTGTTCACTGAATAATTCCTGTAGCCCAAACAATTTGGTGCAAACTAGAAATGGAAATAGTTTTTAAGCAAATTCCAGCAATGAATTCCCATTCAGTGCTGGACTGATAAATGAAAGTCACTAATAATGTCAGATTCTGCTGTTGAACTGATGACAGCAACAATTGTCCCATATCATTGGTCATTAGGGCTGTTGTAAATGAATATTTTAGTAATCGAGTAATCTGTCGATTATTCCTACAATTAATCGGGTAATCGGATAAAAAAAATAAAATAAAATAAAGCCTTGGTAAATCTAACATAACAGCAGTGTTACTATCGCATATCAACATCAGTCCAATTTTCCACATTTGAGCTTCCCTAACAATTACTTTTCTGTAGTTTAGAAAATTAACTTGTAACAATAATAGCTCGCTTTCTAAGTTAACCTGAAGAAAAGTTATACAAAAATCTGAAATTATATTCAATGTAATATCAGAGAGACAGGCTCACAAATAACCTGTCTATTTGTGAGCAGACTATTAAAAAAATGTCTATATTCCAGCTTTCTGTTTATGCATTCATCTTCAGTCAGTTTAACAGGTGAACTCTCACCTTACCCAGACATTTATAGCGTTTGTGTTTATATTAGCGACGGGATTTGACATCTGCATTCAGTCACACACAGAAACATCTACCAGGTATGTAACGTCACGATGCGCTTCGTCCCCCATTTGTTGCGACCAGGATGATATGGAATTGATTTTCCAGTATTTTCAGTAAAGCTACGCATCTAAAGCTCAGCCGCCCCCCCTGTTCAGTCTATCCGCTCACCTGTATAAATAATCCCGCCGTTCGCTCTGAACCAACAGCTCCGGGAAGAAAAAAGCTGCCGTACTCCAAGCATCGCTCCCGTCATTTTAAGGATGTTTATTGGTCCCCCGAAAGACAAAAAAACCCGGACATTATCACGAATCAGTAAGATCCTCCCAGGCCGAACTTGAAAGTTGGACGCTATGCTGCTAACACTTAGATTTCGTCAACAACTCAGGCGGAAGTGAGAGCGCCAATAAGGTCCCGGCCGGAACACGGTGCGCTAAATAATAAAACATAATATAATGAAGCTTCGAGGCAGATGAATTTTCCTCGAGGAATTTTAGTAATCGAGGTACTGAATCACCCGAGGAATCGTTTCAGCCCTATTTGTCATCACCGAATGGTTTAACCAATCACAGTGCATAATTGTTAAGGATGTCAGAGTGGTTATTTGGAAATTTGGGAGGAAAATGATTATCCATGCCTTTATGACTTTCTCACTACTCAAACACAACTGACTGGAAATTTAATAGGCCAATTAATGCTAATGTAATGTCTATCCTATTGCAACATACATAATTAGTTGCCTTAGCAAACCTAAGCACAAACTGTTCCTGTTCTGTAAAATCTTAAATATTTACTAATCTGCTAAGAGTTTCAAGCTAAATATCAAGCAACCAATAAAGTCAGGAGTGAAATTCATGGAGTAGGGTGTAATAGTGAGATCATTTTTAGAGTGATACAATCAGAGCTTCAATTGATTTTGTGTACCCTTTTCTAGTTAAGGAAAGGTAAATAAGTTTTTTTTAATACTGTAAAAAATGTCACTAATTAGGAGGAAAATTATGTTTAGGAATTCAAACATTTAGCCAAATTTGATTTAAATTCCCCAAGTGTTGGCTCTGGGGCCAGATTACATTTCAGTAGTGAACAGCAATCATCCTTACATCTCTGTTGCTGTTTAACTCTAGGTTTTACATCAGCTACAATGTGAAAGTTGTAAACACTCCTACGTACCATGAAATGCTGGGTTGAAACACACAAACAAGTGTTGCTACCATGACTGCGGTTGGGAACTGTATCATAACATAGTAAATTAAAGCAGGTAAGCCGGCTCTGGCAAACTAGCAGTTCAGATATTTATTAGGACGGTAGTGAAGAAGCTACACGGTTGATTGAAAGTTGGGGCTGTTAGCTTTGAAAGCTAGTGGGGCAAAACAACACTTTAAAATAAACTCAAAAGTTTATTTTAAAGTTTACTAGAGAAAGCAAAAAATACAAACAGAATAACAATGAGTGACTGAATTTTTTTCAATGCTTTGCGTCACACCACCCAAGATAGATTCATTATTGGATAAAAATGTATCTCTGCTGCATACCCAACAGTATTGTGGATATCAAGCTGCAAAGCAAATAAGCAAGCAACTGTAATGATGCTAAATACTAGACGGAGCGCACTATCTGACCATTTTAAGTCAGGAATAAGGAAAAAAAGAATGACGTAGCGTTTCCAAGCATGGGCTGCTTATGATTTTCAATTGGTTTTGCACAAGGCACTTTAACAGTGGAAGATCTTAAATGTCTTCCAAGGCAAAAAATACTGTTCACACTTCTGAAGACTGATTGAGTTGTTTTGCAGTGTCTTGTATGGATAAAATGTGTTTGGAAGAACTTGAAAGAAACCAAAGTTTTATCTTTCTCCGTTAGCACAAATAAATCCATCATCTTCGTTTATAAGCAGAGTCAGAAGGCCTGATTCCCTGTTTGTTTCATTTAATATTTCATTGAATGGACCAGCTGCTATTGCATGAGGATGTGATGTGTTACAGGGTTGTTGATGCCACCCTTGCATAACTCACTGAAGTCATTGAATTTGTATCATGTTACTCTTGTTGACAGTGTGACAGCTGTACACTTAAATCTTTATGAGCTCAATTCATGTCTTATTCATGTTTAAAGCGTTCTATTAAAGCCACCTGGAATCCGACAAGCTAACTTTCTTATGATTTACTTAAGCTGCTGTTTGGCAAACATCTTAAAGCCTCAAACAAAAGACATTTGGGCTAAAAACTTCCTTTTATACATCGAAACATGACAATAACAAAGGCTTTGATCAGGAGTTGAGCAAAGTGCTGTGAAAGAGACAATTATTTTTGTTTTGTAGGACTATTTTGTTTTTTTCCTCTTCAGAAAGGATCTCCATGTAGAACAACCCAGACAGCATGTGAATGTTATATTTTATTTATGGAGTCTGAAAAGTATGCCAAGAAAAGGCTCGGCTCCCAAAGTTAGACTTCAAAATAGTGGATGGCGCTCATAAAAGTTTCAGCTCCCCTTAGAGTGGAGAGTTCAGACATGTTGTCTTTAATTATTTTATTTTGCATTGAAAATCTGAGAACATTCAGTGGATGTCTGAAAAATGGGAAAGTTACTTAGTGGATGGTGAGGCAGCATGTAGTGGACCTTCACAAGCTTTATTCATAAGGCTTACGATAAGGCTCTCAGTTCTCCAGTGCCTGCCTGGCTGTCCTTGCTTGCATCCTATGCATTAATTATTTCATTCTGAAACCAGAAAGGTGCCACCTTTCTGTTACAAAGAGTTTTTACCAGCTAAATTACATTTATTAAATGAATTTAATTAATAACACTCCTTTCACCTTAAAGAGCTTTCTATTTAAAATACAATTTTGACACTAGTGGGTTTTATTGACAATAAAACAGGGTGGATAAGTAAAGAGGGGGAAGACAAGCTGCAAATAGCCATAGCCACTACACACAGTGTACACACTCCACCAAAAGAGTCACCCAGATCCCCCAAGACGCTTCTTTTTCCAAAATTACTTCAAATCACTTCGATGTTTACGTTCTGTGAACAGAAAATAACAGGGATACAAAGTTAATGGTCTTTTAAGGTCTCTATCTCGAAAGGAGTCACAGCTGAACTCAGAAGCACCAAGCCAGTAGTACCTTCTGTTGGACAGAGAAACAGACGAAATGCAGTTTATGACAGCAACAGTGCCAGTTATGAACCCCTCTAGGAACGACAAATAGCTATACAATGAAACACAGAACCAGACACAAATGAAACGCAAAGGTAATGGCAGTTTTAGCTCCGTCAGTGACCCAATCCAGGAAAGAGACTCAGCTAAACCTAAGTATAGTTAATTGCAGCAATGATCATGGATACATAAAAAGTAGTGTGGAAAAAAAAAAAAAAGTCAGAAAAAGTGGCCATTAAATTCTCCAATCGATTAATGGCACAGAAGCAAACTTGTAGATATGAATAGAGATCAGATTTAATATTTATACCATGAATATTAAACAATGTGGTAACATTAGTCTAGTGAAATTTGTTATTACCAGGAACTTTCCCCCAGAACCCATAGCTGGGATTCTAACATTATTTTCAATGCTGTCACATCAGTAATGTTGTGAGCTGCTGCTGAACACCGAGTCTCCAATGTTAGATGCTTGCACCTAATTTGTGGTCTTTCTTACACACTTTTACAACAAAGACGTGAAGCTAAATAATGATGATGTCATGCAGGTAAATTAAGTAACAGCATTTCCACCAAATACAGAAACTTCCACAAATAGAAGGTTGATTATCAGCACAATGTGGCGCCTCTAACACATTAATGTAGGGCCACACAGGAATTGTGACTACATTCTTTTTTGCCTTGACAACTCTTTTTATTTTTTTTTCCCTCACATCTCTTACAACTAAAATGAGGATGCTGCAAGTCTTTGTGTGTGCATTTCACTGAGGCAAATCTCGTGGGACAAGCAGGATGGTGTGCTGTGACAGTCGAGCCTGGGACATCGAAGTCTCACACTCCTCTTTTCTTCTTCTGTCTTTTTTCTTCTTCATCGGTTGCTGAGAATAGGATGAATCTTCCCAATTAGCAGCTTTCTGAAGAGGTGTTGTCACACTCCGGGAGTACGTTCTTACAGTTGTTCAAGCTCATCTGAAGTCACTGTGAGAATCTAACAAAGATCATAATATCCCTGATAATAATCCAGAAAAAGTTTATGAAACATTGTGATGATTGATTGGGCAGGTTTGGGATGAAAGCTGGTCTAATCCCAGCAGTACTTCCGTCCAAGCTGCTTACACTCACCTGGGAAATTGCTGTCTGCCGCTAGATAATATGCACCAATTGCAAATTACGACTTCCCATTGTTGTCTGGTGGGAGACCTGCACAGATTTTTCAAAAGCAGGAAGATAAAAGAATGGTTGGAAATGTGGTGACTTCATTTATTATTATCATCTGACAGTATAGCGAACAAAGTGTGAATGAAAAGCAAAATTTTTTTCACACTGCCAACAAACTTCCTGTAAAAATATGCTCATCATTTTGCTAACAAAACAGTAACTCTATGCACCTAGACAAAAAAAAAATGGACCAGCTGTTTCTTTTATGGGTGAAAATTTCTTTGAGACAGGTTTTCTACTTAAAAAGTGTATTATTTTTACAATCATGGTGATGAAGTTATTAAGGAAGAGCTTCATGCAGACTCACCAAATTTCTTAGTCTACTATTTCATAGTTTAGTTTTGTAAAGTAAGAACTGCGAGACAGTGGACAATAAGACAAAAGATTATGTGCTCAGTTAAAAAAAACAATGTTGTCCATCTCATGTTGAAGATGACAATAAGACGAGGGGAAACTTATGAAGAAGTGAAATATTGTGTATTCTATGCACCTGCTGTTTGCTTGGTTTCTGCATGGCACTCACAAAGCAGATTGCACTTATTGAATGCACACACATGGCCATCAAATCTAGTCAATAGGAGAAATTTGTCCTATTCACAAATAAGAATTCATACTAGAGAAAAAATGAAACACTTATGTGATTTCATAATTTGGCCTGTGCATATCCCACAATCTTAAGGACTGGGTTCTTAAATACAACATAATTTTAACACAGTCTTTAAAATATACTTAAAGATAAAACATTTTTGCAAAACAGACAGGTTGAATTCTACCTACTGAGACATCTTTGACTAATTTGTGTGCAATAAATATAGAAAGTTGCTTTTTTCCCTCCTTTTTTTTCTTGTGCACCACCACAACATACTTTCATCAGATAGTATTTTTTCTATGCAATCAGTGTTGATCAAACTCAATGTGTCTAAACTTGATTTTAGACACATTTAGCTCTGCAAATGGTTTGGCAAATTTGCCTGTATGAGTCTAATTATATTTGAGTTTAATCATCTAGATGGAAGATAGCTCGTTTTTGAAAATATATGGGTGCAGGTTTGTTATTATGTACAGTTTTGCATCTATATTACACGTAAACAGGAGCAATGTCGTAACCGTCAGTAAGATTTGATATTAGTATGTACATACAACAGTTCTTTTTAATTCATGTAAAGTACACACAGATATATTTATTGTGTTGGGAGTTTATCAGGGTGGAAAAAATTAGTATCATCACCGATCTAGCCAAACATGATTAAGAAGCTGGGGGGCATGTCCACTGAGGCTGCTGATTAACAACTCTCATGCCTGCTCAAATGAGGCATGCTAAGTGGGCAAAGAGAGCAAAGTATCTTGTTAACTGAACCAATCAGGTTGGTGTTAAAACACAAAAGCACTCAGATGATTCTATCTGAGAAAGATGGAGAAATTCACAACTAAATAAATTACTGATGCATTAATAAAACTGTGGTTTAGGCTCTGTATTGGTGTTTCCCCCCCCCCTCAAGCTTTAGTGAAAGTTTTTAGAGAAGACATAAACCTTTTCTCTATGTCAGCAAATTGTTAATGATTGCACTCTGTATGAGTACATGAAGAGCTAATGCATTGAACAATAACTGCTGGAGATCGGCACCAGAAACCTCTGCAACCGTGCACAGATAATCAGGTCTAAGTGACAGTCAATTAAGCAGATGTGTCACATATATCAATACCATATATCTTCATAACATCCTTTTATATGATTTTAAACCCTGGCATACATATCTGCTAAAATAATTAGTCTATGTATTCATTTTGAATTGGATAATGTATGCCTGTAATGAACAATTTAATTAGAGGTATCTCAAGTCTCCCTTGAAGATAAAATGACTTTTTAGCATTGTTATTTAAGGCTTTATTGAAACAGATCTCAACCATGTTAGCAGTTTTTTCCTAAATTATATTTTATTGCATATTTCTGTATCTTTTACTCTAACAGACTTTGCCTGGTAAACTTTGTGTGCCTGTGCATGAACATTTCATTAACGCCTCAAGTGCCAGGTAGGTATACATAAATCTTACTTGTTGTCATTTCTCTGGATTTAAAATACATTTAATTAGATCTTTTTTTGCTTTGTTTTGAAGCTGCAGCCTAACGTCACATCAGTATTTGGTTAATTGGCCACTATGTTAAGTAAGTATTGCATGTTAAGTAACAAGTTACTTAACATGCAATGTTATTGTTTAGAAAGTACATGCTATTTTGAAATACTGCTTATCTGCACAGACACATGACATTTACAGTTGGTAAATTTTGCAAAAGTAAAAATCAAATGTTTACTTCGTGGTGCTACGTTATCAGAAAACACACTTGTCTCTTAGCAACCAATTAACAGCAAATATTTTTATTCATAAAATATTTGCTGTGCAATAAATATAGAAATACTACTTATTTCTATATTTCTGCTCTTTTGAAATACTTATTATACTAATAAGAATTGTGCAGTTGGTGAATTTTGCAGAAAAATTTAATGTTTTCTTTGTTATTGGTGATAAATATATTATAAAACAGACATTCAACACAAAAGTAAAAATCAGATTTTTACTTCATGGCTCTTCGTCACCAGAAAATGGGATCGTCTTTTAACACCAAATTCATTATAAGTTGCTTTCCATTCCACCTTTATTTATTTACTTACTTATAGACTCCAAACTGTCATTGCAATTCATGTGAACACTATTACATCTTTGAACCATAATCATGTTTGCATTGTACTGTGGAAGTCAGCAGAAAAAGACAAAAAAGTAATTTGAGTCTTGTTTTGTTCTCAATGTCAATGTCTCCATTTGGTTGGGCAATGTCCAATGCCCAACCAAAACCAAAAATAGAATGAATGACAACCGTTTGTGTCTTCTCACCTCACCTTCTCACCTTCTCCTCTTCACAATAAGAGCATACATTCGGTTGCGAAATATATACATTGTATCCACCACACTATAGTGATTTACAGAGGCTCCCCCTTGTTGCCTACTGAGAATGGAACATGTAAACCATATCCAGTAAGCAAAAATCAAAACACTTACGGCAGTGTATGCAGACAGTATACTTTTTTTACCTAACAGTTACTTTATCTGGAAATGCTTTTAATGTTTCCTTCTCTGTACATGTTTTACATGGAAAGATCATTAGTGGTGCAGTGCTGCCAAGTTCCATTTTATGTGTGAGTAATCATGGAGTTTCTCTGTAAATAACCACTCAATGTAAGCATGACAACAGCTTAGAAGTCCATTAACTAGCGTTTTTTTGTAGTTTAGTAAAAATCTGCTTTGATTTTAATCCCTCTCAGACTAGCCTGAGAATTTCAGCCTGAGGAATCAGCAAATCAGGATTCAAAATTAAGACACTATTAAAAAATCATTTACTGCAGGAATGAAATTAACTGAACCTTTTTGCAAAACCTCTTTTTAAAAGTGTCAAACTATGCCTACAGGCTCAAAAGGCAGCAGGATGATTTTATTTCAGGGTTCACCTGCCACATTCACTTGTTAATATTTGGCCTTTCTCTAAAAAAAAAAAGACAACAAAAGAAAAAGTGTGTAGGAGTCAGTGATATGCCACATAATTGGATGTTGCACCGATAACTGATGCAATTTTGTGTATGACAGAAGCTGGAACAGAGTAGATAATATTGATATTTTCTCACAATACCTCTGAATAATGATGGCCATCTTATTGAGCCTCCAGGGTCTGCAGCAAGGAATCCACAATAACTTCTCACCAATACTAAAAGAAACAAAAAAACACTCAAAAGTATTGATCTTCATGTTTTTTACCTTAAATGACAGCTCTGCCTCTGTCATTATCTGAAAGCCATATCAATGGACCCGTCAGATTAACTTTACTTTTTGATATGGCAACTGACGGCCCTGTGAGTATATTTCTTTTTTTACGGATTTAAGAATTGATATGTGGCCTATTGCCATTTTTTCTTTATCAAGTTCTTCTTTCTCTCAGAGCTCGGTGTTGTTTTTTTCATAAACGACACAGTATGATGAGGAGATTCAAAGGAATGCACAGTAAAGAAACATGATCTGAATAGCGGCATGTCTCCTTTAAGCACAGCAGATTCATTTCATTTGATTTGTATTCACATGCTGTTTATAAGTCACCTGTAAGGTACTCTTGATTTATCAAGGTAGTTACATTTAGGCACCGACATTTTCTGCAATCTGCATCATGAGTCAACTGATTGTCACATTGACCATGGGGAAATAGTGAAAGCACTCACATCTAAACAAATAGGTACATTTTAAAATCCTACAGTACCAGATTAAAACTTCTACAAGGAGAGACAGTCAACTCAGTTTCCTTCTATGCTACAGGAGTCTGTGGGTCGTGCTACAAAGAGAAGTACTGACGTCCCCAGGCTGCAGGACAGGGTCAGTGCTGGAAGTGGCCACCTGAGCAGGGTGTAAAATGCCCAGTAAATCATTGCTGGACTTGTGTGAGTATGCCTTTGTATGCGTGTGTGACCGAGTGTGTACAATCTTTTGCATTTCCCTGTTGTTCATCCTCAGAGCTCTGTTCGCACAATGCATGCATGATCAGCCAGGAGATTATGTGCATTTAGGCATCGTGGCGCTCTCTGTGCTCTGGTGAATGTTTATGTTTGCTACTTTGGCCAACATTTACATGGTGCATGTGTGTGTGTGTTGCTGTGGATGAACACAGGTCACCCTGAAGCTGCCAGACCAGATGTGCAAGAGTTTGGATTCAGCGGAGTGATGAGTGGCTCCCTCGCTGACTCTGCAGACTTGGAACAATGCACACAGGTCTCTCCAGCTAATGAGCTCGCTGTATAGTGGGCACACACACACACACCCCCACACACAGAGTGTATCCACTCTGGCCACAGTTTCAATCAGGGTCCTCCATATCTGGTGGGCAGAGGTTTTTATGCTTGTGTTGGCAGCAAACCAAGGACTTGATACAAAATGCAAATAAGTATCAACTACCTGAGCTGGTTCCAAGTTTGTTTGTGTCACCAGGTGGAGAGTGACAAGTTCTTTAGATAAAGACAGAGTGTGTTTGGGAATGCAGAAGCAACCTGGCTATTTTTGTTTTTCTGGAGTTCTGAGCGTACGATACTGTGACAAAGCACTTTGTAAATCTGGGACAGCCTCTGCCAAACATATAAAATAAGCTTCAACCAAAGCATAGGTATACAGTGCAGTGATATACAAACATCACATTCACACTTGACTGCACAAGGACTGCAATGAATTATCTCTTTTAACTGTGCAAGCTTGAAGTTTTGCTTCCCAATGGGTTGGCTAAAAAGGACTCAGTAATATGAGTTTAAGAAGCTTTAGAGGACGATGAAGCTCCCCTATGGGACTAGAGTCCAGACTTCTTACTGTGATATAACTCTACATTATTCATTTCTCCACTAATGCCTTTGTTTCACAACAGTACTCTAAGTAAAGCAGGACCTTTCAGCTGAATAGCCACTAATAGGACTCTGCCAAATACTGATAGTTTTTCTCATTGTAACAATAAGTTTAAATATTTATTTTTTCAGCTAGACAAATTTAGAGGCATCTCTCCCAAAGATGTGTGAAAAGTATATTCAATTTAAGAACATCTGACATTTAATAAGATGCCATTTAATTCATGTTGAGAAATAGTTACTGTCGCTCTAGAATCACTTAGTACCCATAACAAACTTTTGTAATTCAGCATAGCTTCAAATTCATACTTTACATTTTTGATGAGCTAAGGAAAGAGCTCTACATTCAAAAAACAGTTTTCTAGAGTAACGGAGTTAGGAGCTTTTAAGTTTTAGGACTTTCTGTTTCTTTACGTGGTGTAAATATGTGAAAATGAGGCTCACTTGTTTGCACGAGGAAACTTATTTAGCTTGTCACTACACAGTGAATAGAAAGATAAATCAGGTAAAAAGAGTCATAGTGTCTAAATCCTACAGAAAGTAGAACATGAGAGAGAAGCCAGGACGATTTTGAGAGATTTTAAAGACACATCACAAAGTTGTGCTTCAGCCCTTGTGAAATTGCCAGTACCATATTTTGTTGTAGAAAGTCTTGTTGGACAACATTGCAAAACTTCTTTATAGAAAATATTTATAAGTAGAAAGAGCAAAGGATATGTGCTTCACACTGTGGGTAAATATTTCTGCTGTGTGGCTTTAAACTTAAAAAAACAGTTGCACACAGTTTTTGGGGTCTTGGCATATTAGGACATATCTAAAGTTGGCTATAATGACTTCTTTTTTTTTTGCACAACAGGCAGTTTAGAATGCAAATCTAGTCATAAGCTACAAATCATAGCCTGGTAGCAATGTCATAAAATATTCATTTCCACAGGAACCCTATTCAATGGTGGTGCAAAATTCTCTCCCTCTGATAGAGGAGTACAAAGATAGGCTCACATACCCTACAGTGTTCCTCTGCCATATCGCGTACCTGTCAGGGAAATTACAAAGGCTGTGGAGCTCTCGTCAGAATTCTGGCACGTAACCTTTCTGTTTTAGTTTTTTTTTTTTTGTTTTGTTTTGTTTTGTTTCTTTGACAGCACTAAATACATCAGATACCCTGTGGTATATCATGAGCATGTTGTTTTGAAATAGGAGGTTATGATATAAGCTATGGTTAATAATTGATGTCTGCAAAGATGTCTCCTTTCATACTTCATATGACTCAAAAATGACATTCCTGAAAATAAGAGGGGTCTCCTGCAGGATGAAATCTTTCACTTTGTGAATTACTGATGCGCTGTGTGGGAGGTTTCTATCCTCCTGGCTGCCTTATTATTGTGAAAAGTTCAGGGTTTTTAAGTTTGCCATGGCCTTTACACCAGCATGAAAAGGCTAACATGCCCTCATTAGTGGTTAGTACTGATGTGTATCCTTTAGTTTCTATCTGTATATTAAACAACAAAAATGACCTTCTCTTCTTCTCAAATGTGTCGCCCCTTGACTAATTAAATAAGGAAAAGAGCACTGGACGAAGCCTGCTTTGAATGGGGGAAAACATGAGAACACCACGTTCCTTCCAAGGCTAAGCCACAAAAAGCAGTATGTCAGCCCAATTTAGAAGAACAGTTCAGTCTTTTTGAGAAATGGGAGTATCGAGAACTGAATGTTACACCAAACAGTTAGATGCCAAAGTTGTGCTGGTCGGTTAAACATGATGGTGCAGTCACAACTGTACGCAATTATAATCACTCAGTCACCAGGGACAAAAGTCGCAAAGGGCACAGGAGGATCTCAGGAAAAATAGCGTTAAAAAGATATAGTGAGGAATAAAACTGTACCTAACTTTGTGGAAACCTTTTACGTATGTATCTTGGGGACCGCAAGGGGGCATATTGGGAAATACTGACTAGTGTCGGGATAACATCTCAATGTCAGTGTGGCACCTGCCAATCAAATATTTGACAGGCAGATCTTTACTGCCGAATGAAACAGTGGAAGTTTGAACTCTGGCTGAAGCGAATTTTTAAAACTTGAAATTTTATTTAACAAATTTGATTTAAAAAAAAAAAAGGCTTCAGTGGTAGCAAAGCCAGCAAGAAAAACATTAAATAAAACTGCAGTGAAAGGTTGCTAGTTTGATTCCTTTAATGTGGAAGAGGGTGTGAAGAATTAAGATGCTTTTCATAGAAAGCAGGTATGTCCATGTACTGTATAAAAACAGAAAAACGTTTTTCTCCTTGTTATTTTACATTAACTCAGACTAGAATATAAGGTCTTAGGTCAGTTAAACTGACCAAAATAAATATGATGCAACACAGTGTTTTTTTACTAGAATCAGTGTTTCAATGTGAATTTACATGGCTTGCATTCAGTGAAGGTAATGTTTGCGCAGGTGTAATGAGGCAATCGTCAAAAGAGAAAAAGGAACCCTAAATTTGTTGATTCCAGCGCTCGTGGCACTGTAGCATTACCTAAGCTACAGTTAACCGCCTGTCATAGCATCTTAGCACTAAAGACTAAATGCAGAGCTGAATAACAGGCTAAAATCTTTTTTTGCCTTTTAGGTCTCTAAGAACATATAAAAAAAAACAACTTTTATTTACATGCCAAAAACATGGCTGTTTTGTGAGTAAAATCCCTCTGAATTATGATTGTTAGTTTAGAAAAATCATAAAGCAGTCACATTCACAAAATAATTCATAAAAGACAGAGGAACAAATACTGGCAGCGAGAAAGTGCAGAGATTTGAGATCAACAAACCTACAATAAAAAAATCTAAAGCAATCCAAGAACTACAATATAGTTGTGTAGGAAGAACAATAGGAAATAGGAAGAACAATAGGAAGAGCAATAGAAAAGAACAATAAGACAAAGACTACTGAATGTACACAAGGACAGAAAAAAGCAAAAGTAGTTAGGAAGGCATTAGAAATGATCTGGTGGTGAACTGAAAGAAACAATGAATCTTAATAACAGGCACCATAGGTGAAGAGATAAAATAAAGCAAAAAAAAAAACAAAAAAGTAATACTACATGAAATACAAAAGTCCAAATTTATAGAAAGAATGAAGAAATGAGTGTCACCAAGGTGTAAAGAGATAACATAAACCAAAGTGTCAACTCTGAAGTATTGCTGTGCTTGGAATGCAAAATATTTGGTGTAGCACCAATGTGAGGTACTTTGACATACTTTCTAGTTAATTTAGCCTAGAAGTGCTGCTTGGGGCCACTCATTGGCTGTACAGAGGCCATTAAACGTCAATCTCTAGAACAGTAAATTTGACACAAAAAACAACAACAACAAAGACATAGTGATGCTAAATACAATACAAAAATTAAATACCTCAACATATCACAATAGAACATTCAATTTTACACCCTTCATCCCAATAAACACAAACTGTACTTAACAGGAGTGCAAAAAAAGTGGCTGTTTCATAAATGGGAATTACTATTCCATGAAATATCCTCTGATTCTTCATGTCTACATTATATGTTTGTTTAGAAACTCCAATTTACTTGGCAAGAGTAGAAACTGTAAAAACACATAATGTCCTGCATAACTTCTCTTTGCTTTTCGTTGTTGTGTTTGTGTTCATTAGGACAACCTTAGGGTCACTCCTTAGGGACATTATGCAGAGACATCTAAAACCTGGACTGGATTATTGCACACTGATGACAAAACTTTCAAGAAACAATTTCTAGAAAAAAAGAACTTATTTGATAAGTTAAAGTGAGTATATTGATTCTTAGTTTTTATGTATTTATTTATTTTTTAATCAAATCTAAAATTATATTTACAAATCAAACTGTACCTCTAACATTCTGTCTTGGCGACATCAGACAACATTATTATAAGAGGTTATTTTATATTTTGATAAAGCACATAACAATTTGTTGTTATTATTATTATTTGGTCAACTTGCCACAGTGAGTTGGATTTCAGGACCCTCACCATTGGCGACAGCAAGAATAGATACATTTATTATTAATAACTACAAGTTTGTGTCTCATGGTTATGGTTCTACTGCTGGAGGCCAATCAAGAAATGAGCTGCTATTTCTACTGTGAAGAAAATTGTTTGATTTTTTTTTTTTTTTTTTTTTCAGGCAAAGACTGAGGGTTTGTTATGCCCTACAAATACACTGCAAGAAATGTGTCCTAATGATTTTTCAGTTCACCTCTAATATTTAAACAACCATGTGGGGGTGTGTTTTAAGAGTCTGCTCTTAACAATCTTTTCAGTGAGCAGGAGAAGAAACGAGACAACAAAACAACATTTTCAAGGAGGGGGATTATTCAGCAGGGTGCCCTAGCTTCGATCATTATCGCACCGAGTTTAAGTGAACATGAGGGACTTCTTTAAGTTTTAATTAACGTGAAAGAAAATCTGGAAATCTTTGGACCTGCTGCAGCAACATTTTTGTAATTCTCTCAGATCTCGGTTGCTGCCGGGCCGTGGTGTCCTCAGCCACAGGTTCAAACTTCTTTCACTTTTCCCACTTTCACTGCTTCATTTGACCACCAGGACTCTTCCTTCTTAAACCAGATTTGTTCATCTAATTTAGTAATGAACAATTCAGTCATCATTCCCAAGTGAGTAAATTTTAATAATGAATATAGTCATATTATTTGGACTCTTGTGCAAATTTCCCATCCCAAAATGGGAAACTCAAGAAACATATCCTCAAAAATGACTTTTTCCAGACTTTTATCTGAGGCACCACATGAAAATTACATTTTGTTTAAGCTTGTGCAGTGAAATCTTAAGCCTGGCATTTCTCTTTGAAATACTGTACATGTCCATGACTTCAGGGCACTTTGGTTTCATAGTGTTGATTTATGAAAAACAAATTTCAGTCATTTTAAAATTTGGCTAGAGACACCACTTGGTGACGTGAAAAATAAAAAAAAAGCTTTTGTTCAAACTAAATATCTCTGGGATGATCTCTGCCAAATTAACACATATGGCAAGAATTACAGCTTTCATGGATTTCTGCATCATCTTATTACTTCCAGGTTTTCTTTCTCCTCTATTGCGTCCTTGGAACCATATTCACAGTCAGTTCAGACAGCCCAAAAATACAATATAACTTGGGGTCTGTGTGCACTGTATTGCTTGATCCAAAATAGCTCTAAGCTGAGCTGGAAAGTTAGTTGGTGTAGCTGGCAGACGTGAATGTCAACACATTTTCAATATCCAAGATACAGTGAATAATAAACACATTCAATATAAGAAAATCACCGCTATATTAGATCTCGGGTTCTACATTATTTTGTATTCTCATTGCATTATGTCCTGCATAACCTCTAAT
The DNA here is from genome assembly GCA_903067095.1 of Girardinus metallicus. NCBI lineage: Eukaryota > Metazoa > Chordata > Actinopteri > Cyprinodontiformes > Poeciliidae > Girardinus > Girardinus metallicus. The sequence continues at coordinate 8,792 of CAEGAE010036218.1, read as the reverse complement.
ACTTACATAAAATATATAAAAGACTTAAAGGTGCCTTGCAAAAGTATTTACACCCCCGCAACTTTTATTTTTTTTTTTACATATTGTCATATTACACCTATAAATTTCAATGTATTTATTATGTCACCAACACAAAGTAGAATGTACTTTAAAAAGTTAAGAATGTATGGTTTAATTTTCTTTTTTTCTTTCTTTCCTTCTCTCACTTTCTTTCTTTCTGTCTTTATTTCCTTCTTCTAAACAAATAGACATCTAGAATGTGCAGCTTGCATTTGTATTCATCTCCCTTTACCTAGATTCTTCTAAAAGAAATCAAACAACTTTCAAATTTCATTTAGTCAATAAATTAAGTCCGTGCAATGCAATCTTAACATAAAAACAATTGTTCTCAGAAGGTTTGTTAGATAACTACTGAACAAACAACATCTTGAAGGTACAGAAACACAAGCTTACAAATGAGGGATAAAATTTAAAGCAGTGTTATATTTTAAAATAATGATTTTATTTGATCTTCAAACATATCGTGGAGCATTGCTTCATCTATCACTGGACACTAAGAATGCAACATTAAACCTACCAGCTTGTCTGACAAGCCAGGAATGGAGAACAATAATCAGGCAACTAATATTGCCCACGCCACAAATATGAAATTCATAGGAGTGTAGTAAGAAATTTACTTTTTAAGGAAAGTTATGCAATCTATTGTTTGCGGTTTATCTTAAGCCATGTAAGGGAAAGAGCAAACATGTGGATGTGGGGTTTGTGGTCAAATAAGGTATAAAGTGGACTTTCTGGCCTTCATTTAAAACACCATGTGAAAACCAGCACTGCTCTGAGCACATTGTGAACTCTGAGAAAATATGGTGCTGGCAGAACTGTGTTGTGGGATTGCTTCTTTTTTTTTTTTTCTTCAGCAGGGAAACTGGGAAACTGGTGAAACCTGATGCAAGTATAAAGTAAGTAAAGATTATTTACAGACACAAAGCTTTATACAACCTAGATTACATCTCAGTTACACAAAGCATGAAAACAAGTATAAAGAGGCCCAAGCCATTGGAAGCTAGACAGAGCTAAACACATGATAAACATAAAGCTCGAGCAACAACAGGATGATTAAGTTCAAAGGATTCTCCTTTGTAAGAATTGCCTCATCAAAGTCTAGATACATTTTGGAGTTTCATGTTCCTGGTGTTCAATCAATAAAGTATATTATATTCTACTCTATTCAACCTAAGCAAGGAAAAATATGCTGGCACGGATCATTCAGATAAATCCTCTAGAGTAAATGGCATAAACTTTTCAATTCCACACCTCATCCCTGTCAGCTCATTATAATGAGCTGACTCCTTCCCCTCAGCCTCTAATCTCAAGCAATCTTGATCAGTTTGTGCCACAAAGCAATTCTAATAAGTAAGATGAAATGAAGATGAAAATTAAAACAAACAACAATGAATAATCTCAGTCACTTTAGCCTTGCAAAACACTATGAAACTTGAAAAGTATTCTCTCTACTTAAACTTGCAAGCTGCATAGAGCCATAAGAAAAAACAATTGCTTGACGTCTCCCAGAATCTGAACCAAGTACCTTCTTGCTGTGAAACAACAAGATCATACCAATGCTCCAACATGCAGCCTAGATTTTTGAACTTTTGTGTTTATATTGCACTGCTGCTGCTGCTATTTGGCTTTATGAGGAACATTTATGTTCACTGAATGCTGAGCCAAATAATAACATTATATATATTGAAAACTAATCACAACTGACACCTCAAATTAAACTACAATAAGTTTCACTTATGTTGCCTAAATTAATGTTGGTGCACTATTGTAAGAACTTTGACAAAAGCATCCTTTAGTTTGATATGATCACATGCTATGTTTATGTACTTACAGGTATGTTTCTGTACATTTCAATAGATTTGGTCTACTACAGCATTTAACATGACTGACAATACAAGCGTACTTATCACACTTATAGTGTGAGCGTCTGATGGGTTTGAAGAACTCAGTCTTTATATACAGTCACAGCAGCCGACCTGCTACTTGTATTGCATTTCACTGCATCTCTGTAATTTAATTGAAATCATTATTTGAAAGGGCAGTTTTCTTGCTGAAGCCTCAGAGGTGTGTTCAGCTTTAATTAATATAGTTGTCTCAGGTGTCTGTTATCAACTCGAGCTACATGCTGTTGCAGCCGCAACACCCTCTTATATCTGAGGAACTGTATATACTACATTTGCACAGATGCTCTGTGTATTTCTCCATCTGATTTAGGAAAAAAATTTAGTAGATGTTTGGGGTCAGTTTAAGGAGAAAAGAGATATGACTTTCATGCCAGCTGCAGATATCTGTTTTCATTTACTCAATATTAGCCAGCTTTGACGACAGATTTTAGTTTTTTTTTTTTTTTTTTATTGAAGGAACAAAACGGTTTGACAATGCACTGTGCATCAATGACGACCCTAACGTCTGCTCTTTTTTTTTTTTTTAATCTGTTATAAAGATCAGAATAATTAAGGACGCTATGAAAGCGAACCCGACATCAGACTTGAAGAGACTAATTTCAAAGATGGCCTTTACAGTGCTCTTTTCTACTTCTGCTGGATTCTATTTAATTAAAACACAGAGAAGTCTAACAACGTAGATAGCTGTCACCTTGCTCCTTTGTGTGCTTTTTCACACTGCATGCTCACAAGTTCCTATCATAGGAGAAGGAGCTCAGGGAGCATACACAGTTTGTATTCAGTCAGTGTGACAGGCGGTGAAGCAGCAGACTTGTCTGTCGAAAGACAATGATTCCACTCTGCCACCATGTTGTGCACACAAATGTGCTGCACATGACATCAATCCTGGAAGATGTCAACTTTTACAACAAAATTTGATGACTCTTAGCAAGACACAGACATCATCTGTGATATTTATTTTAGGAGCACCATTTTACAACACACTGCATAGGATTACTCAAATTCCCTTTTTTTCACCCTTTTTGGCTACATGTTTTTTTTTTTTTTTTTAATGGACTGTGCCTCATAGTAGTATATCTCTTAACAATTTTTACATTTTGTCTTCTTAAAACCACAATCTTTGGTGTTGTTTATTTTGTGGTGTGCATGTGTAATCAGCCCCCTTGGAACTCATATTGTCTGAAATTACAGCTGCTTGTTTTTCAGGTATGTCTCTATCATGTCTGGACATCTAGAGATTGAAGGCTTTGTCCCATATTCTTTACAAAATGCACTGTAGAAAATCTCTAATTTAAGGTAAAACACAGGCACTTGCTTTTGCCAGAATTTTACCATACAAATACAGAAAAAAAATCTATTACAGTGTAACTCAGACTTGGTCAGATTGCAGGTATCAAATCTATAAACCACAATTCTCTAGTCTTGCAAAATCACCTCAATTGAATCTAAGTCTGGACTTTGACTGAACCATTCTCAGGACTGTTGTCCCTCTGAAAGACGGTGAATCTCTGTCTCACCTTCTACCAACAGGTTTTTTCTTCAAGGATTTCTCTATATTTTTCTCTATATTGACCCTCGTCCATCTTCCCAGCAACTCTGACCCGCATCCCTGTCTGCCTTTGAAGAAAGGCATCCCCTCAGTATGATGCTGCCAACACTGTGTTTAGAAATGATGTGATCTGGGTGATGTGTAATGTTAGTTTACCTCCTCATAGCATGTTACATGCTGGCCAAAATGTTGAATTTTGGGATCATCTTCCAGGTATTAACAACAATGAAGACTTATTTTGTCTTTCAACAAAGTTTTTTTTTCTGCCAGTGTTTCATATAAGAGTAGATTGTGGAGCTTGTAACTAAATGTAGTTCTTTTAGTGTCCTCTGCTGAAAGTTTATGAAGCTACTCCAGATCTAAAATGGGCTTTTTAGTTGCTTCTCCGATTAATATTCTCTTTGCTTGTTCTGTCAGTTTAGTTTGGACATATCTTGGTAAATGCGTAGGTGTATCAACATGTTAAGATGAAATAGATGTTTCAGCTATCAATATTGTTTGATAATCTAACCTCGCTTTGAACTTTCATTAACCTGCCTGGTCTGCTCCTTAGTTTTCATGCTGTTTGTTCATTAATATTCACTAACAAACCTCTGAGGGCATCACTGAACAGCTGCATGCATACTGAGATCAAATTACATACAGGTGAACTTTATTAACCACTGCAATAGGGATTACTTCTGAAGGCAGTTGGCTGCACATGATTTTGTTTAGGAGTGTCAAAATAAAGGGGCTCAATATAAATGCAAGCCACACACCAGGCAGATTGTGGCTGTAATGACACAAAATGGGAAAAGACTCAAGGGATATTACTAACACTCAACAGATGATACGATCATCAAAAAGTGACTTTTAAATCCATTAAGGCGTTTATCTGTACTGCTATTTTCATATGCCTGCACATTAACCACTCATAAGTTACAGGGTCGACACCTTGGAGTAAATATTTTATAATTCATGAATACAAGATTCACTTCAGCTTGACGGAAAAAGAACCAGTTTTAGACTTGAGTCGGAGTTCAGGTAAGGCGGGAGTCTCACTGCAATCATTACGCTGTTTCCATCATCCTGGGGGCTAGTCTGAGGGTCTCTCACTTTGCTTTACAATAGCAGCTCCCAAAGTGCAATTCATGAAAGAAGATGGTTTGGATATCATTTCAGTTTGAAATGGAGCCAAGAACAAGATGAAGCATCTGAAGAGGCTTGATTATTAAGACTTTCAACCGGATATTGCTAAGTCGTCAAAGACGGTTTTTGTGAAGAGTTAGTCCAAAACACGTCCCAAGATGTAAACTGCAGAAGAGTGTTTTGGAAATATTTCATTATTTCCATATCTATCGGTCCTAAATGATAAACAGACTGAATAGCTGAAGAACAATCTCTCAAACACCAGCCTTTCCTTCGTCTAAAGTTCTGCCAGACGTCGGAACTGAAGTGGACCAAACGCTAAAATGCCTCGTAAAAGCAGTGCTACACGTGAATGGGTTTCAGGTACATCTTCCTCTGAAATATACAACCTATCCACAGGGCTCTTATTTTCCTTTTCAGCTGTCAAATGATGCAACCATGCATGCTGCTCCGAACAGACTCTTTCCTGTGCAGCGTTTTTCTTTTTAAAGAAATACCAATTTTTATAACAAGTTCAAAGCCTGGATTTGGAAAAACAAATGTAGATGGCTTATACAGTCGTGGGGGGAAAAAAAAAAAAGAGAAAAAAAAAAACATTTTTATTGGTGGTAAATAAGGTCATGGGAAAAACTAAGTAATTCCTTGTTGCTTACGAGGGCAAAGTAGTAGCCAGTTCCTGGTATTCCACTCCAATCAAATAATTGAAAATCAAGTGAGACCATGCCTATAAAAAAAGGAGATTTGAAAGTTTACTGATATACCTTATAAAAAAACTAAATGTTTAATAGGGCATCCTCATTTTTTCTATTACTGGACGCTTTAATGCCCTTAGTTTCTTTGCAAGCCTCATGAAAAATAATGTAAGGATTTCAATTTTTTGTCTTTAAAGATTCCCCTTTATTGTAACCATCTCATTAGTATGGCCTGAAAGTTCCTTTACCAGTCGAAGCACAGCACACCCTACATATTTTCACATCAAGGACATTTTCATAAAACATTAATTATGTCTTTTCAAACATATTTTGCCTACCAGAGCACATGGAGGAAAGTCTCAAACACTAAAGCTATTTTAGTATCTTTCTAATTTTCTTGAGCTAAAAAAGTATGGTTTACATTCAAGATATAGATTCCTGCTTGTTAAAAAGAAAGAAATTTAGGTTTTAGAGTTTGAGATGCCATACTGCTCAGTTTTTAAGCTTGACATTAACTTTACATCTGATTTTTGTTTTCTTTTTTGCCATTTTCTGTGTGGGAGTCATTGTTGCATTCACCTGAATATATTGTTTGTCCTTTCTTCTCTGTGGCAACGTAGTGAGGTTTATCAGGAGTGATTCTGACACAGCCATGAGGGAATTGGCTCATTATGCTTGAGTGGTAGGGGAAGTTCAAGGGTTTTTCACTGCTTGCTTTATCTTCCCCAAAATCTTACATTTATTTATTTCAACTCTCATTTGACAGTACCAGTCAACAATTGTGCCAGGCGGAAGCAGACTTGTTCTGCAACCGATAAATTTATGGAACTGGATCTGTCAATACATAAAGACTTCGCAACAGCTCCTCTCATAGAGAAGCTGTTGACAAACATGTCTGACCTGACCTTTCACCTTCAAGAACTGCTGTCAATATTACAGTGGTCGGGGTTCATCTTGTAACAGGTGAGTTGGCAGTTCGAAACCCCACTCTGTGAAATGTCCCACTCTTCTCAGTCTTGTGCCTTTGGGCAAGACATTCACTCCCCTGATGGATGGCAGCCTGGCTTCTATCAGACTGCCCCAGGGCAGTTGTGGCTACAATGTAGCTTACCACATCAGCGTATGAATGACTGACTGTAGTGTGAAGCGCCTTGTGGTCCTCTGGACTCGACAAAGCGCTATGCAAGCACACACTATTTAGATCTAATCAAAATGCCTGAAGTTTGGATATTTTTGTGAAGTGTTGAGATAAAAAGTCAGAATGCTTGTCAATATGTCAAAGCTTAGCTTACTTTATGTGATGAAGGTGTAAAATACGAGCCTGACTTTTTCTCAATTAGAATAATTGGCTGTTATGAACTTCAAATGGAAAAACAGCTCAGGTCATAATCTAGATGTAATGGCAGTTATTACAGTTTGCTAATGGTTTGGACCTTAATAAAAAAATGTGCTTTATTAAAAAAGTAGCAGATTACTTTTTTTTAATATATTTTTTTTATTTCCGTTGACAGTGTGAAGTGACTTTATCCTCAGTCTGCCTCTGATTGATTGAACGGCCCCTTGAGGCGTCTCCACGGGAACCTGGCGAGGAGGTCTGTGCTGAGTTCAGAGAGACTTTGATGAAACCAGAAGCCACCGAGAAGCATTGCCCTGATCAATTTGCTTGATTCGGTTGTGATAAATGTTCTTGTTTTCAATGATATCAAATTAACTGGCCCAGAGCCAAAGGCCTTCTGAGGGACCTTCCTGCCAGAACAACAGTCAGGGTTCTAGCACATTCTTCAGTCTTCAAATGAGGAACTTCTAAAAATAGAATCTGGAAGAAAAGAAGAGTGGAGAGAGAGAAGGAAGGAATCAAGAAAAGTTGTGGAGAAAAGACACAAGGAAGGAAAAAAAGTCATAAAGGAAGGAAAGAAGGAACAAAGGGATTTTTGTAGAGTAGAAGTTTTGTTTGTATCTTTGTATTTTGATTGAAATGTAAAAATATGTATAAAATATGTAATAAAGCTGTTTCTTTGGCTTCATTAAATTATTAGTTGGCCGATTTTGCTGTTACTAATAACATATTTATATCTCAACTTGAAATACAGTATTGTTCCTGGGGGAGAATTAATTTGCAACAGTCTACAAAATCCACACATAACAAAAGCACTCACACACCAGAGAGAACGGAAAAAACATTTTTTATTCCATCATCATAATTTTAGCGTGAGGCCAAATACATATTAGTCCAGAAATATACTTAGAAATCTCTTTGCCTCTTTTATTAGAGAAAGAGACTTGAGACTTCTGATTGATTATGTGACTGGTTATGAGACAGATTTATTCGTGTACATTAATCATGTTTAACAGAGGACGCTCACACTGCAAACGGCACTAACCACTGCATCCTCCTTTTTAACTTTTACTTAATCATTTTTAAAAACGAATCACTAGATTAAATGTACTAACAGTGACTCGAAGTCAAATATATCACTCAAGTCGTCATAAAACATTACCATAAAAAATAAGCAACCTCTCCACATGCATCCATGTGGACCTGAGCAAACAAATCAAGAGTAAGAATCTATGATGTGCAGCGGGAATCAGTCCCTGCCAAACCTCAGCGAGTGAAAAACACATTACAGAAGTTGTATGGATGTCTCACACCTGCATGGTCATTACTTTCGCCGAGGCGCTGATGTGCATTGTGATGGCCGGTTTTGCTTTTAGGTTTGTGTTACGGTCAAGAATTCAGCTTTTTTAGCTGACGTTCTCCGTGATTGAAATTCTCAGTCAGCCATCAATCTGCATTATAGACTGATTTCTTCTTGTCTGGTGGGGGCTAACTAAAACAGATTGAGACAGCTCTAGCTCACTGCATCGCTAATGGCTGGCAATGAAAGACGTCTCTGTGCGGTTGACCCGTATGCGGAACAGGATCACGTCGCAGCTCAGAGCGATGAAGAGAGCACAGCTCAATACAGGGGAGTCTCTTCGGCATCAGTCACCAGTCAACAACATCCTCATCTTATTGACTAAATGTTGCCCAGAAATAGAATCTAATCACAGGGTTTGGACAGGCTCTAGTTCTCCTAATGGTTTACCATTAGCCATCTGGAACACAGCCCAAAGTGTAAAAGGAAATTTAACAATACATTCTGAGGGTCTGTATTGCATGGCAAAAAAAAAAAAAGGGCTCTCAATTATTGCCACAGCACTGGCATATTTGCGGAGATCAGAAGAGCTTTGCAGCAAAAAAAAAAAGAGAAAAGATTACTTGCTCACCCCTGCTTTGAATCCTCCTCATTATTTTCTGTCATACCAGTCTCTATTAACCTGTAAAGGCCACTGGAAGCAGAAGCTAAAATCTTGGTGGGGGGGGGGGGGGGGGGGGGGGGGGGAGGAGCAAAAAAAAAGGCATTTTTTGGGGGCGGTAAGTTCAGGGGAGATCAGCCACTGTTATTATTTAAACCACCC
>CAEGAE010036216.1:0-26659 GCA_903067095.1 Girardinus metallicus | reverse complement strand
CACTGCCAAGCCCAGCCCTGTTACCTAGCAACCACTGCCAAACCCAGACCGTTACCTAGCAACCACTGCCAAGCCCAACCCCATTACCTAGCAACCACTGCCAAGCCCAGCCCTGTTACCTAACAACCACTGCCAAGCCCAACCCTGTTACCTAGAAACCACTGTAAAGCCCAGATCCGTTACCTAGCAACCACTGTAAAGCCCAGATCCGTTACCTAGCAACCACTGCCAAGCCCAGCCCTGTTACCTAGCAACCACTGCCAAACCCAGACCGTTACCTAGCAACCACTGCCAAGCCCAGCCCCATTACCTAGCAACCACTGCCAAGCCCAGTCACACTGTCTAAAAACTTAGGTTTCATAACAAAAATAATTTAGTTATAGATGGTTCTGACAACCAATCAATTAATAACAAAGAAATGGCCTCTTTCTGCAGATTTCTCATCATTATTATTCATTGTTGTTGTGCAATATTAGAAATATGTTAAAAGATGCAAGAAATACTTCAATCATTTCTTTAAATAAGAAAATAAACATTTTACCACCTAAAATGAGATAACAGCATTCTTCTAGTGAACACTTGATTATTTGTAGCAAAGGATGCAGCTACAGCTAAAAACAAAAACTCAGCTCTTTCTGCTTCACTTAGCAGTGCAGTGTGGGAATAATCTGTTGATTATTTTCTTGGATTGACTGATTAATAATTGCTTAATGAGAGATTTTAGTTACAGAATTTGAACCAGGTGAAGCTAAATGGATTCCACTTTAGTTATGGATTTAACATATTTGCAGAAAAAAGTTTTTATCTCAAATGGTAAATGTCTATATTTTTGTAAATTTTTTACTTAATTACTGCTCTGAATGTGTTGTTTTATCATTAAACTGCCTTTTTTTGGTTTGCATACCTCACTTAACGATTAATCGATTGCTTAGTTAGTTGATGGTTAGTTTATCAATCGATTAATCACGATTAATCGTTACACCTCTAGTTTCTTATGCATAGTTTTTATAGGACTCACCATCAGACTTTTCTCCTCCTCCTTACCTGGCTTCAGGAGCTCCAACTACTCACACCTCCACATATTCCTCCTGCTTTGCCTCCGTCTCCCTTCCCTCCGTCTGCAGTCGACTCTTCGCCGATCTCCACATCAGGATGTCCAGGAAAGCCCTCACTGTGTTTTTGTGCGCGGTGAGGAGGAGGCGGCGGCGGCGTGGCTCCTTCAGGGGCCGCTGTGGTGTTAATCTGCAGCGCTCACTTGGAGTTAGGCTTGTTTGTGGGTCTCTTCGCTTGCACCCTCTCTGTTACGCGCCGCCCTAGGGAATGCTGCGGGGTTGAAATTTAATCTTTGACCCTGATCCAAGAGTGCCGCTAACCCCCCCGCGCACCCAATCCTCACCTTTGCTGTCTGAAAATGTCAGCCTGTTAAATCTACTAAACATACTGTACATGGTGAGGGCATGGATAGTGTACATATCAGCATGATAATAATAATATACTGACTATCATCGCTATTTCCTGCTGATTATGTATATTATTTTCAAAAAAGTACTTGTTAATGTTCTGTATAACATTATTTTTAGATTTATTTAATTATTTTTTATTTCCTGCCAATTATTTATATTATTAAAACATACATGTTGTAGATTGAATTAATTAAAAACAATGTATTTGTTTTATTTCCTGCTTAATATTTATATCATACATTTAAAACATACTTGTAATACAAAATCTAATGTTCTGTCTGACATTATTTTGAGATTTATCAATTCAAAATTTAAATGGTAAAAAAAATACTTGTAATTCATGACTTAGTATAGCATTATTTTTAAATTTAATTTTTAAAAATGTATTAATTTTTTTATTTCCTGACAAATATTTATATTATTTTAAAAATTTATTTTGTAATTAACATTTTAATGTTCTGTGAAACTTTATTTTGAGATTTAAATCATCTAAAAATATAAATTTTTTATGTCATACTGAATATTTATATTTAAAAAGCACATGTTCTACTTCACAACTTAATGTTCTGTGTAATGTTATTTTGAGGTTGAAATAATTTATTAAAAACATGTATTTATATTATCTAAAAAAACTATTTAATATCAACGAAATATGTTCCTTTTTTACAGTGTAATGTCAGATATAGTTACGTTTATGATTGCATGAATAAAGGCAAATTGTCTTCAAGATCCCATAAGTTGCGCTTTCCATGAATTGTTTGGGTTTTGCAGCGAATTGCAGAATTTCCGATCGTTTGTTCAGCACCTGAACGCCTCAGAGCAAAACGAGTTTTTTGTGGGACTTTGAACTTTACAAACAGTTGGTGACAACTACGCAGTATTTGACAAAGCAGAGAGAAGCGAGAAGCTGTCAGCTTCAAATTTTGATCAAATAATAACTTGTTGTGTTTTGCAGATAAACGCTGCGCACTGTCTGACACTTGTGGCGCATCAAAATGCCGCTGCGCTACCAAAACAAAGTGGTTATTGTCACTGGAGGATCCAAAGGCATCGGCAGAGGGATTGTCAAAGCGTTTGGTATTGTGGATATTTGTTTTTACAGTGTGTTTGCTAAGATTACAAAAACGAAATGGAGCACTGATTGTTTTTGCGTCTTTTTTTAGTGGAAAATGGAGCCAAAGTGGTGTTTTGTGCAAGAGCAGGTCGGTGTTGAGCAGTGCAAAACTGCAAAATACGTCAATAAAACACACAATAACGCCAATAGCTGCAGAATGTGTCACTTGCAGCGACCATGTGTTGCAGCTGCAGCAGGTGAAGCTCTGGAAACGGAGCTCAACACGCTGGGACCAGGCTCGAGCAAGTTTGTGGAGTGTGACGTCACGAAGGAAGACCAGATCGAGGTAAAGTGATAAAAAAAGATGCACACGGTCCCATTTCTTACAGCAAGTCAATGGAAATAAGCCGTTTTCTTAATTAATCTTTAGATGAGCGCAGTCGCACTACAGAGTTTTAAGAAAATCATAAAGTCGTAAAACTACGAGAATAAAGTAAAACTACGAGAATAAAGTCATACTATCATCAGTAAATGGTCAAAATGCGAGAATAAATTCAAAATATATAATAGAGTCGTAGACTAAAGTCATAATGTTATGACTTTATTCTCAAAATACCACTCATATTACTATTGTTAGTAGTTCATTCTAGTAATATTTATTCTGATAATCTTACGACTTAATTCTTTTAATTTTAAGTGGCTAAATTAAAAATCTGCCATGTTTTTTTTTATATCCGATTAATCGCCAGGATAATTGTTCGATTAATAAATTACAAAAAAATAATCCATAATATGCATATAAACTTTACTGGGCTACTCTTATGAAAATTTTCTGATGCTAACGGTTAGCTTAAGAGGCTTCTTTTTATATATTTACTTACCGTTCCCCTCGCTGACAGGATGGCTCTAATCAAATTCTTTTGTTTTAATATTTTTTATTTATTGTACCATTTGTCAGATTGTATTCATTACACATAATTACTAGCTAAAAATAAAAACCAACACACATCTTTCCTTTTCCGTTGAGAGGCGTGACAAAGCGAGGTGAGTCTCGATGGAAACGGGAAGCAATACATGATTCAATACAGATTCTACGTACTTTCAGCAAAATGCGTAAGTTTTATGGATTAAAACACAGATAAATATGGGCCTTTTTTTCTTTCCAGCGGTTGGTTGCAGTCACCGTGGAGCTTCACGGACACATCGACTGTTTGGTGAACAACGCAGGCTGGCGTGAGTCTGTTCCTCCGGAAGACATCAGCAACAGAAAGTGAAAAGTCCCGAGTTTGTGTTGCTTTTTAAATCATTTTTATCTTCCATGTCAGATCCTCCTCACAAACCCACCGATGAAACCACGGCGGAGGAGTTCAGGGATCTGCTGAATCTGAACCTCGTTAGCTACTTCTTAGCTTCCAAAGTAATTTCTCTCTTTTTACTTTGGCTAATTTTTAAGTGGAGAATTCAAAAATGTAAAACCGTTGCGTTGTGATAATGTACACACTGATGAATACTCATCAGAAGATACTTTTTTTAAAAAGTATTTAAATATTGTTGAGCAACAAACTGATATCTGTTTCGCTTTTCTTTTGCCGTCGCCATTTTGCGGACTAGCAGAATATGAAGTGTCGTAATTTGCCTACAGCTGACGTAAACTGTTGCCGGGAAAGAAATCTAATTCATGTCATTAAAGGCTAATAAATAGATTCATAAACATGAAAATGAAGGATCTTATATCTATAATTTTAGTGTGTTTTAGTTAGTTTTATGAAACCATCATATAGTTCGAGTTAGTTGTAGTTTTTCCCCATTAATTACCATTTTTCTTTATTTCAGTTCGCAGAAACGTTTTTCTCAATTTCAGTGTTGTTATTTTAGTTAACGACAATAACCTTTCCCAAGACTGGGAACTGTTCAAATACCTGACATTATATCACATTTTATCTAATCCGGAATGTTTCTGTTTCAAAAGAAAAAACATCAATCTGAGTATGTTTTCCCTGCAGTTTGCGTTACCGTATCTGCGTGAGCGCCACGGAAACATCATTAATATCTCCAGTCTTGTGGGGACCATCGGTCAGAAAGATGCTGCGCCTTATGTCGCCACTAAAGTGAGTAAAAGTGTCAAGATGAAGCTTTTTAAATGCAGTCAGAGCTGCTCTGTAATGCACGTGTTTCTCCACAAGGGGGCGATAATCTCCATGACAAAGGCGATGGCTGTGGATGAGAGTAAACACAACGTGAGAGTGAACTGGTGAGCCAAACCCAACTGGTGATATTCCAGTTTGCAGAAGGAAGTTGGATTATATTTGTGATGATTTTTTTTTAAGTCTTCGTATTTTTTAAATAATTGCTATTAAATATTGAGCCTGTATTTTCATGATTTCAGTAATTTTTTAAAATAAGTCGTGACATTTTACTGTATAGGAAAGAAGGAAAAGGACTTAAATATGTTATAACAAGCACCCCAAGATATTTAATCTTTAATTTATTCTTGTGAATATTATATTAGTTATATATGCTTTGAGACTATTTTTATCAATCGCTGCAATACAATTAATTTATCTTTATAATTTAAGAAATTTGGATTAAAAAATGAAATACATGTTTAATCCTTCTAAACATCATGTAAATTGTGTGATATTTATATACTTGGAAATTTTATATTTATGGCCTAAAAAAATTGACGTAAAATGTTTTTTTTTTTTTTTTCTAATCTGGAGAACAACCTAGTTTGGAAAATATTTGAATCTCTTAAAATGACCTCTATCATTTATTACTTACACAATAATGTAAAATAAATGAAAATTGTCACTAGAAACCAGAAGATGTAAAGTTTGCAAAATACATTTGTGTTTCTACAAATGCCTTTGGTAATAAAAAATTAAAAAAATTATAATTTAGCGTTTGACATGTGTTGCAGCATCTCTCCAGGTAACGTGATGACTCCGCTGTGGGAAGAACTGGCTGCGCAGACGGCCGACGCTGCAGCCACCGTCCACGCGGGGGAAAACGCTCAGGTGAGGTCAGGAGAAGGCAGTCAGTGCTGAACATTCAAGTCTTTTATGTTGGTAACCAGTTAGTCTCCTGCTGTTGTGAAGTAGCAGCTGAACTGGATGTTCTGGCCAGCTGTGTTTTGTTGTGGTAACGAAGAAATTGCCTCACTACAACCGGTCTGTGAAATGAAACACTCATTCTTAGAACCAGCAGGAGGAATTTTACCAACTCTGTTATGATGAGATGCTAATTAGATTAGCACCTGACAAAACTAGTTAATGTTTATCTGAACCGCAGCATTCACAGAGGTCAATTTCTCAAATCTCAGACATGAAAGATTTGCATTTATTGTTTCCTGAATCTAAGAACTGTTGAACTTTTCTAAATTTTTTATTTAATAAACCAACATTAAATAGTGCACAACTGTGAATTGTAAGAACACTGAAGTTTTCAAAATACAAATTCAAATCTAAAGGGTTTGATTCCAATACCCCTAAATAAATCCAGTTTGTTTATTCAAATATAGATGTTTATTTATATTTGAATAAATTTCCTTCCACTTCCTAATTGAGCAATCATTTTACTTTAGTCTCAATCACATAAAATCCCTGAAGTTTCTTGTTTTCACATGACGACACATGGAAGCGGTCAAGCACTGAATACAGTGGAAAAACACAAAATCTCACCAAGTATTTTTGTCTAGTTTCTAGTGCAAATATCTCAGTACACTTGAAATAAAACAAAACTAACTTAAATGTAAGTTTTCAAATAATTCCTTAATAAAAAGTTCTAGTTCCAGATTATTTCACTGATAACTTGAGAAAATGTCTTGCATAAGTACGACAGAGTTTTAGGGCTATGAAAAAAAAATAAAATAAAAAACATACAAGAATAATGTTGTATGAGAATAAAGTCATAGTATTGTGAGAATAGTACAATAGGATGATAATAAAGTTGCACAAAAATAGTCGTGCAACAATAAAGCCGTATGACAACAACAGGAGAGTAAAGTCGCACGGTAATAAAGTTGTAGTGTTATGATTTTATTCTCGTAATTTGATTTTGTTTCTAAGTATGGGCCTAATGCTCCGTCGTACACCAAAATAATTGGTAAGATTTTGTGTTTTTGCAGTGTATTCAGTTTTTTCAGTTGTTAAAAGCAGACTAGGAAACTACCATCTTAACTTCATAGCATGAACATGTGGGTTTTTTTTTCTTTTAAACCTAAATTGTGGAGTTGACTGAGTTGAGATGTTTTAATTATATGCGCGTTGAGCGGATTTTATAGCTTAGCAGCAGCTGTGGGAACAGCTGCAGGCTTCCAGAAACAAGTCGCTGCCTTGTTCATCCCGTTTCCTGTGCGTGTGCTCCTCCAACAGCTGATGGGTCGGATGGGGACGGAGGCCGAGTGCGGGCTGGCTGCTCTGTTTCTGGCCGCAGACGCTACGTTCTGCACCGGCATCGACCTGCTGCTCAGCGGAGGAGCTGAACTCAACTACAGCTTCAAGAGTCAGATCCCATCCTGAGGGTCTCTGACCCCAGAAGATTAAAGCAAATTACAAAAATAAAAACAGGGTAACAGTAACAGCCCTGCAATGGACTGGCGACCCGTCCAGGGTGAAATGTCTCGCTGGCGATGGGCACCAGCACCTCTCCCGACCCCACTAGGGACAAGGCTGTAAGAAAATGGATGAAATAAAAACAGACACGTTGGGAATAGAGGAACATAAATATTTTAAGTATTTTGGCATGCAGGTCAACCGTAACACGACCTGCGCCACTCCCCTCCTAAACGGCCAATCAATAAGAAGCAGTTTGACCTAAAGTAAACCCTGCTCTTCCAGGCCAATCAGATTCCAGGATTTTGCCACTCCTTCAGTAACTTCCTGAATCCTCATACTCAAATTTATTGCTAATGTTTTTGTGTTTAAACGGTGCCAGCAAAATAATAAAAATTTTATTAAGCCAGAAATTTTAAAGTGTAAGAAAATAAAAACATTTTATTAACAAATAACTGTTTTAGTGCAAGTTGTTCTGGAAGGAGTTTGGCGCGTCCGTCTGAGCGGAACTGACTTTGATTTTTATTTGTTTCCACACGGGCGAATAATCTCGGTTTATCAGCGCAGAGGAGATGGCAGCCCTCCGAACGGTGAGTGAGTTCACTGATCGATGTGCCTCTTATCTGTTTACACTAACGACCCGGGTTAAACATTATTTAACTGATCGATAAGTCGGTAAACTTAGAGGAGAGGAGACGGACATGACTGTTACAGTAGATCGGGTCGTTCCCGCGCCGGGAATCCGACTGCGGGGTTAGATCCCTACCAGACTTCATTTAGCAAAGTTTAAAATAAAGCTTCGTCCTAAAATAAGAGTGAGAACAACAAAGTGAAGGTTAAATGTAAATTTTATAGAGGTGGCAACAAATTCGGCGCTTTTGTTTCGTTAATATTTTAATTTTGTCATTTTAAATATATTTTATTTTTCTGTACAACTTGAAAATGTGTTCGTTTGTTTTTAATGACTCGATAATTTGCACAAGGTTCATTCAGAATTTTCTTTCGCCATTCAGGCTGTTTTTGCTTCCCGTACTTGCTAAAATAAAAATGCGACCATGTTTTCTTGTTTTTTTTTTTTTTGTTTTTTTTTTGTTTTGCATGGTTATGTCATGAATTTTGCCATTTTTGTCAGATTTCCTCCGTTTCCAGGCTTATCAGGTAATATAGCTTTGTGTGTTAACTCTCATCAGATGAGACAATAAAGACAAAACTTGCATCATCCTTTCATCATGCATGTAATTACTGCGTTTCTCACTAGAACTAGACCTCTGCTGGAGAACTGAACGGATCACACACTGACCTTGCATTCCTAAGACCATAAGGAGGACATTTTTCTGTTTGTCGATGTAGGTTATGGTTTTCTTGAGCTTATAATAGGCTGTTCTAATCTTTTAATAACTGTGTGACATCATCAGGTTGCACGTGGATCATTGCGCAACGCTTTAAAGCACTGGCCATTTAAAAATAAATAAAATCTCCCAAAAAAATGGAAAACAAATACTTTTCAGCTTTTATTAAGTCTAATTTTTGCTTTCAGTTTAATTTGAATGTAAATAAAACCAAAAGCACCCAGTTACTTTTACTCAAAAGTTTAGAAGAAAAATATGCATTAATTTACCTTTAAGTTGGATCCTAAGACAAATCTATTGTTAAGAAATGATTTATAGTCATATGTCACCGTCCTTTGGTTAATTTTTGGAAGTGAACTGAACTACAGGCTGGATAAGAGCAGCAGGAATAAACAAATATTGACAAAATCCTCAACAAAACCTGTTATGCAAGAGCTAACAGGTTTTGTGTTTCTCATTTATTTTCTGCCGTGCCCTTCCCTCCCCAGAATTTAAATACTATTGCGGATCTGTTCATATTCAATAATTTATCGTACAAACAACTGGCTCCAGCATTGTGACCTTATTATCAAAACCGCTGTTTTATTGCTCTAAGCCTCAAAATAATTTCCAAAACCTGTTTGTTGAGTGAATCCCTAACATTTAATCAAGACTACTCAGTTTGAAAAAGTGCAAATGATTCACTGGGATTCGCAGTGAATCATTTTACAGTTTTGTAGCTGTAAAACATTTTACAGCTGTAAGAATCGGTTACTTGTCAGCTTCTTCAGTTTAGTTTTCCACGAGGTGTAAAAAATTTTTAACACTTATTGTGGAAAACTTTGCAGCAGTGTTGCTTATAATTCAGCTTGTCAGATGAGAAGAGATGAAAAGTGCAGAACATTTTGCATTAACAATAAAAAGATGGGTTTCGTCTATTTCCTGGCCTTTTTTCAGTTACTTGCCTATGATGGAGCATGAGGGCCAGGCTCCGAGTTTTTGATTTGGGTTTTAAATACGAGTAAAGTTGTAATTTTATAACTTTTCGCCATACTGCACTAAATTGCGGAGTACCGACTAAGGTTATAGTTGGCACTGGTTTAACAAATGAGTAAGTACTAAACGTTTTAGCACATCAGAAGCAAATTTACACAACGTTTTATTTAACAGAAAGAACCAGACTTGGTTACGTATCATTCTATGAAGCTTTTTAATTTAACGATTTTCTTCCGGCAATATTGCGTCTTTACTCCGCCAATATTTAAATTATTCTGTAAAGACGAATGTATTCGTGTATTTGAAAATGAAAATTTCTTAGCCTGGCCATAAAACTCCGTCAAACTTGCTTTACTGACCTCTGCTGCCGTTTTTCTTTCCACTATCAAACGTCTCCGTGACGGTAAAAATACTTCAAAACATCCGCGCTGTGTAGCTACTTCTACTGGCTTTAACCTGTTGATTAGTTTGGACACTGCTGCCACCTAGTGACCGGAGGCTTGTTTATCAGTTTAGCATGAATAAAGACAATATAAAGTCTTGCTTCTCGCGCCCCACTATTTGAGAAGTACCGAGCTAAACTGAGTTTCTGATCATATCGACAATGAAGGGTAAAAGAAAAAGCTTGTGTGGCTTTAAAGTCGTTGCATTTATCACTAAAAATTAGTCCTGAATCGGCAAAAATCTGACACATTAGTTAAGTTTTGTAATAGCAGCCCATTAGTAGCGTATTGTCCTGCATTACATGTCCAATTATACAGTTTGTTATAAATGTTATATATTTGCAGATTAGCTGGGGTTTCCATAGTTCAGAGTTGATTTATTGTCAGTGCATCCACGGCGGCCATCTTGTTTTCCAAACATGTTTTAACCCCTTCTATTTATTTGAACTTTGAATCCAGGTTAACTCCATGACAGAGTATTAAATTAACAAGTATAAATTTCTAATATCAGGAGAATTTTATGAAAACTTCCAAATAAAAAGTAAAAAGTGTCAGATCTGAATCATTTATATTTTTTCTCATTAAAGCAACTTTTTTCTCTGAATTTTAAGACGTTTTTTTCTGGTAAAATTGCTTCTTAGTACGACTATATGCTCATAATTAAACAAAATACTCATATGCTGGATTCTGATACTCTGTATTACAACTCACATGCAGGATAGAAATAAAAGCCACTTTTTAAAATATTTTTTGTCTTTTTTTTAATAAAACAAAGCAAGAAAACTGATTCAAACAGAAAAAAAATCTGAGATTTTCTCCTGCGGCTCTGGTTTCCTGTCCTGCAGACAAACTGAGGACAAAGTTTCAGCCATTTTGTTTCTTAATTAATTGGACAGAAGGCTGCAGGTCGCCTGGTAAAACCTCTGAGTGTTTGTCGTTCGGTCTGCAGGCGCTCCATGCACGACTCGTTCAGACTCTCCCCTTCGCCTTCGGCGCCCAGCGATTCGCCAGCTCCTTTAAGGTAATTAGGAAACTCCAGTCGGGTAAGACCTGAACAGGCATCGTCCGCTTGACATTTAGAAAGAACCTCGGAAACAAAGAAGCCTCCATGTGTTTAAAAACTATTTCCTCCTCTCACCTATTCTCTCCCCTTTCCTGTTTTTGACTGTTTATTTAATTCAGTTTAATTAAACCCAAACCAGTCAGAACCGAAGCCAGGGGAGTCCAAAGTGACAAAATGATGGCAGCAACACCAATCGTTTGTTTTCAAATTGCCACATTTCTTGCAAGAATCACATAAACTTTTACTCAAAAGCTGCATCCAAATCTGCTTTTAAAGAGTTTATTAAACTTTAAGCATTTTCAAAGAAAGAGTGGCCTAAATTGTGACTTTATTGCTCAAAATTGACAACATTTTGTTATATTTTTTTCGAATTGATGCCAAGATTTGCTAAATTTCTTCTGAGGCAAACCTGCAAAACTCTTACATCTGTAACAATTTACACTTTCCAACAGCTGATCTGACAGTTTTTTTTAGTGAAAGTGTTGCATACTTCTTTCATTGTTACACTTTGTCCAGTTTCTGGTGCAAATATCTTTGTCCACTTGAAATAAGAAAGCTAAGAAGGTGTATTAGCGCCATTGTTGGTTGAAAACGAGTAAATTTGAGAGAGAAAACTTGTACATTTTGAAATTAATCTCAGAAATTTTCTAGAAAACAACTTGGAAATTTCTGAGTTTGAAAAGTAAAAATATTGAAAGAAAAAAAATAATAAAATTTTTGAGAAGTAAACTGGAATTTCTTATTTTCAAACAAATTAGTCGACTTTTTTGTAGCAATTTTTTCACTTTTGGAGCTCAGAAATTTCAGTGTTTTTCTCTATAACATTTCTGAAATTTATCTCGAAATCAGAGTTTTACTTTTTTTTCTGCCAACAAAGGCTTTAAAACACCGTTGTACAAAAGTAACATGGAAGTAACTTTTCAACAAGATATGGGGACTTATTTTAAGTAAATAATTCCTTATTATGGAATCTAACTTGGCAGATTATTTCACTTACATTTCTCATGTTTTAAATGGAAAAAAATGCCAGTGGAACTCGTACTTTTTCAACAATATTAAGGAATTATTATCTTAAAACAAGCTCCTATTTTTCTTGCTGAAAAGTTACTTGTAAGTTAGTTTTGTCTAATTTCAAGTGAACCAATGTATTTGCACTAGAAACTATACAAATATACTAAGACTTTTTTGCAGTGCGAGCCAGTAAAAAACATCCTTTTAACTTTTACATCGCAGAGACTCACATTCCAGATGTTTGGTAAAACCGAGCTGCTGCAGTGCATCAAGATATTGGCCTATCTGACCAAATCCTTGGACACCCCTGTCTCATTATAATCCTGTATCTCTAATGTGTTTGTGTAAAGCATGCTCTATCAAAACCCGGCTCAAAAGCAATCACTGTCTTCCTCGTGGCCTCGTCTTTCTGCTCCGCTCTGCTCTCGTCCCGTCCCGTCCTCTCCCTCCGGTCCGCCTCCAGGCCGCAGACCTCACCATAGAACGCAACCCGGAATGCAAACCCAAGCCCGACCCGTCCACGCTGATGTTCGGAAAGCAGTTCTCCGACCACATGCTGACCATAAGCTGGACCCAGGAGGACGGCTGGGACGCGCCGCAGATCAAACCCTTCCAGAACCTGTCTCTGCACCCGGCCTCCTCCGCCCTGCACTACTCCATAGAGGTAAGGCTACTAAACATGGAGCTAAACTAGCAACTGAATATGAAGATAAACTAGCAGCTAATCATGGAGCTAAACTAGCAACTGAATATGAAGCTAAACTAGCAGCTAATCATGGAGCTAAACTAGCAGCTAAACATGGAGCTAAACTAGCAACTGAATATGAAGATAAACTAGCAGCTAAACATGGATCTAAACTAGCAGCTAAACATGGAGCTAAACTAGCAACTGAATATGAAGATAAACTAGCAGCTAATCATGGAGCTAAACTAGCAACTGAATATGAAGATAAACTAGCAGCTAAACATGGAGCTAAACTAGCAGCTAAACATGGAGCTACACTAGCAGCTAAACATGGAACTAAACTAGCAGATAAACTAGCAACTAATCATGGAGCTACACTAGCAGCTAAGCATGGAACTAAACTAGCAGCTAAACTAGCAACTGAATATGAAGCTAAACTAGCAGCTAATCACGGAGCTAAACTAGCAGCTAAACATGGAGCTAAACTAGCAGCTAAACATGGAGCTACACTAGCAGCTAAACATGGAGCTACACTAGCAACTAATCATGGAGCTAAACTAGCAGCTAATCATGGAGCTAAACTAGCAACTAATCATGGAGCTAAACTAGCAACTAATCATGGAGCTAAACTAGCAACTAATCATGGAGCTAAACTAGCAGCTAATCATGGAGCTAAACTAGCAACTAATCATGGAGCTAAACTACCAGCTAAGCATGGAGCTAAACTATGTGCTAAGCATGGAGCTAAACTAGCCGCTAATCATGGATTTTCATCCTAAATGTTTATTTTTTGGCCTCTTTCTTGTTTTAGCTGTTTGAAGGTATGAAGGCGTTCCGTGGCGTCGATAACCACATCCGTCTGTTCAGGCCGATGCTGAACATGGAGAGGATGCATCGCAGCGCAGAGAGAAGCTGCCTTCCTGTGAGTCTCTGCACTGAAGGGTCATCCAACCATCCATCCAACCGTCCATCCATCCATCACCTGTCTGTATCTGTTGTGCATCAGAGCTTGGAGTTTATTGCAGAGTTTCCTTTCATGAAGGAAAAATATCATCTTAATAATTATCTTAAGGATGATCCTCTGATGTGTTTTTCATTCCAGCTGTTTGATAAAACCGAGCTGCTGCAGTGCATCAAGAAGCTGGTGGAGGTGGACCAGGACTGGGTCCCGTTCTCCCAGGACGCCAGCCTCTACATCCGACCCACATTTATCGGCACTGAGGTGAGTTTGGTGATCCGTGAACAATCCCATCTCTGCCGTCTCCGTTTCTAACGGCTTCCTGCTCCCCGTCCAGCCGTCTCTGGGCGTTTCTCGAACCGGAAAGGCGCTGATCTTCGTCATCATCAGCCCGGTGGGACCGTACTTCACCACGGGTTCCTTCAACCCGGTTTCTCTGCTGGCGGACCCAGCATTCGTCCGAGCTTGGAAAGGAGGAGTCGGGGAGTACAAGATAGGGGGGTGAGTTTTTATCGGATTCATGCTGCCTTCCAGTTGTTCTCGGAAAATGGGAAATTCCAACTTCACAGTCGGGTAAAATCAACGACAGTGTATTGGGCCGCAGCAGACAGGAAAAAAAAGAAAAGGAGGATTAAAATTTGTCAAGAAACTCAGAATTTTCTTAAAATAAAAACCTTTAGAAAAATCTGAAATTTTGCGATATCAGAAATTTCTGTTTCAAAAGTTTTTTACTTTGACAGAAATATCCATATTTTTTCAAGAAAATGTCTAAAATTGATTTCAGAATTTGAGTTTTCAAACTCAAATTTTTAAAGGAAATTTTTAAGATTTGACTTTCAAAAGTCGAAAAATTTACTTTTTGAGAAAACGTTTTTGTTTATTCACCGAGTATTTACAAATAATGTCTATTAATTATGAATAATAGTTAATTATTATTCATTAATAATACATTATTAATAATTTAGCATATTATGAAAAGTCCGTCAGCCCTGAGGTTTTTTTAAGAAATCGCCACTTATCAATTAATTGTTAGTTTATTGACTCCAGATTAACTCATTAATCGATAACGTTAATCTGTAATCTGAACATTTCTCTGTGTTACGTGGGCAGACAGTTGATCTGGCCATAGATCAGGTCAGGTCTCGGATCGTTAAAGTCTCTAAACGTCGTCTCGGCTGGCAGTCGGGAGTTTTCCGTTTCTGTTCGGCTCCTCTGATCTGAGTCAGTTTGGAGTCTGACGGTTGTTTTTCCGCCTGGATCCTTTTTGCTCCTCACTTCCTGCAGTCGCTCAGGCCTCCATGTGACTCTGCTTGTTCAGCTGCTTCGCTCCCAGATTGTTACATCACCGAACGCCGGCTCCGCTCCGGTCCCATCAGAAGGTGGGGAATGCGTCCGCCCCAAATCCGGATTTAGCAGCTCTCATCAGCCGGGGGAGCAGAAAGGGATTCTGGGTATCGCTGCGTTTACACGGTTATTTAACACAGACGTACAGCTAAAACTACAGCTGCAACTGAAAATCATCCCAATAATTGATTATTCTGGCCAGAAAACTGGAATCGGTGCAGCTGTGAAGTGAATATTCCAGCTGTTATAACAGAAACATCTGTTTATGTGTGTGTGTGTGTGTGCGTGTGTGTGTTCAGTAACTACGGGCCGACCATCGCCGTGCAGGTGGAGGCGCAGAGGCGGGGCTGCCAGCAGGTCCTGTGGCTCTACGGCCAGGATGAGGAGATCACCGAGGTCGGCACCATGAACCTCTTCATCTACTGGACCAACGCCAACGGAGGTGAGACGCCTTCTGACCCCTGATGCTGGACTTATTGAATATTGGTGGAAATCGATCAGCTGTTTGTGTGTCTGCAGAGAGAGAGCTGGTGACTCCTCCTCTGGACGGCATTATTCTGCCAGGAGTGACCCGGCAGTCGCTGCTGGACATGGGCAGAACCTGGGTGAGAAGACAACATCCTCCCCAACAAAAAGTCCAATTAATGCAAGCTGGGGCTTTATTTAGCTCCCAGAGCTCCAACTGCAATTCAAGAATAAACCAGTTGAGACTTTTAATGTGTAATCAGGGTAGAAATCGTTAAACATAATTTAAACAAATGTAAAGTACAACAGAAAGTACTTACCATGTTATAAAAAAGTTTTAACAAAAGGTAAAGCCAAGTTTATGGAGAAACTTTTACTGGAAAACCAACTTTGCTGCACCCAGTCAGCTTTGATTCTTTCTTCAACTTGGATAAATATAGCAAAAGTTTTGAAACAAAGTGATAAAAATCCTGTTCTTATTACTGAAAATAAACTTATTCAATTGAGCCCAAAAGAAACTGAAAGCTAGATTAGTAAGTTTCTGCCAAAAAACTCAGAAATAATTTTGAGTAATCTAAGAAATTTGCTAGAAAAAAAATAACATTTTTAGATTAATATCAGAAATTTTCGATAAAATTTCAAATGTCAACATTTTTAGATCAATCAGTTAGAAATTAAAGAAAAAATGTGGGAATTTCTGAGCTCAAAAAGGTTTGAGAAAAATCAGAAATTTAGAGTTGGAGAAATTTTCAAGAAATTTAAACATTTTAAAAGTTTGTGAACTATAACTCAGAAAATTTTAGATTAATCTCAAAAATTTTCTAGAAAAATCTTGGAAATTCTCTTGAGCTCAAAAAGTTGAAAATTTGCAAGAATAATCTAAGAAATTTTTAGATCAATCTCAGAAATTTTGAGAAAATTCCCCGACATTTCTGAGATCCAAAAGTCAGAAATGTTTGACTTTTGAAACTCAGAATTTGTTGGTTTTTTTTCTAGAAAATTTCTGTGATTAATCACTGAAAGTTGGAGTTTTTGGCGGGTATTTAGTTTTTTTTTCCCGCCACCTGTAACACACCATGGTGAAAATCTCGTTCAGGTTTTTAACCTGCAGTAAATATCAGGCTTCTTTATTTGCTTGATTTTATGTTGGTTTTCCTTTTTGCCCGCAACAAATTTTGAGTCTACGATTTTGGCCCACGTAGCAAAACGTTTGTCCTAAATAGAGTGAATTAATTCACATTCTTGCTGTTTTTGTGAAATTCTCCATAACCTAAAGTCTTTGTGGATAATAACAATATTTCTCGTTCTTCTTGTTTGTTCCCGTCAGGACGATTTTAAAGTGACGGAGCGAAAGTTGGGGATGAAGGAGCTTCTCGAAGCTTTGGATGCTGGAAGAGTTCTGGAGGTTTTTGGAGCCGGAACCGCCTGCGTCGTTTGTCCAGTTGGAAGCCTCCTTTATAAAGGAAAGGTACGTGGAATTTAAAAATGTTCTTGGTTTTTACTTTCTCTTGTTTATGGTCATTCTTTGGGCCAGATTCTTTACATTTTTTTATTTTTTCCAGACTTATCAGATCCCTACAATGCAGAATGGTCCAGATCTCGCAAAGAGATTCTACAAGGAGCTTATTGATATTCAGGTAAGATTGTCAGGCTTAATTCAACCACTAACAAGCAAATTAACCAGACATTTAAGCCAGAAGAAGCAACAAAATTCAAATATAGACTTCCACGAGTATATTTCTTCCTCTCAAAGTTGCTAATTTTAAAGCAAAGTGAAACTAAACACATCTAGGTGGGTAAATGTTTGGTACGTGGACCAAAAATGGGGGTAATGTTTAAGGAGGCTAATGCTAACTAGCTGCTAATATACGCCTGCTAGGTGGCGAGCTTTTTTTTGTACCATTTATCGCTATTAATAAGCTTCCCGACCTTTCAAATGAATAAAAAATGTACCTCTCGTTTTAAATATGACTTGTTTTAATCCAAATAAACACTGACCTGACCGTTTTCCTCTCCCAGTACGGACGCAAACCAAGCGAATGGGCACCAGTGGTTGTCTAAACAGCCGTCGGCTTTTATGTCCTGTGATTCCAGTTCGATCGACCAGCTGATCGATCCTCTGCCCCACATCGACCCCTGAAAGGAAAACGGTTGGAGGTTTGAATGTAAAGCATTAACACATCAAGCACCTAGACGACAAAAAAAAGAGACGAATATAAAGATTAGGTGTAAAGTATTAGAGTAAAGAGTCTACATAAGTATAAAACATCCATTGTGATCATTGCTGTCAGCACAAACGGACACATCTGTGTTTAAAAAGCAGCCACATATACAGCGTAGGACCTGCAGGTCAGACTTTCCGCAGAATGCACTATTAATCCACTGTAGGACATGTTTAACTGTTACTCCTGTGTGAGGACGTCCCGTTACTGATCCAGCTCTCACGGAGGTGGACGGCGCCCTCTGGTGGTGGGAAGCAACGACGTAGAATAGACCTGAACGCTGGCTGTTACTCCTGCACTAGTTTGTGTTTTCATGAGAACAATGTCAAGTTCCAGATAGTGTTTAGAGGCTTTTAAATTATTGTATCCTCGTGTTGATGTGAAATCTGGCCAGCTGTCTTCCAACGTATCCTCTTGCTGTATTCTTCTTTTAAATGTTTTGTTTCCGCTCTTTCTGAACGGCATGTATTTGTACACAGATTTTTCTCCTGTCTCTTTTCCTTGAAGCGCCTGACCGCCGTCGGTCAGCTTGTTCTTCTCATGTTCATTCTCTATGGGATGTAGCTGAAAACAACACACCTTTGTTTTATTTTCAACATGCTGTTACTTTTATTCGGTTTTTACAATAAAATTTTATTTGAGGTTTAGTGGTTGTCTTTTTTTTTTTCTTCAGATAAAGAGAAACCAGTTAGGGAGGCTAACAGTAGTGCCAATCGACTGACCAATGAGATCCGTTTAATCTTTTTAGTGTTGCAGTTTGGCCGCCAAACCTTCTTGTTTACGTTTGACAAACCCATTTCCAAAATCTAAGAGACAGTGTAAATATTCTGACAAAGCAGAATTACATTAAAACGTGTTATTTTTATATAAACCAGTCCATCAAAACAGCATCATGTCAAACTATTAATGTTTTATTATTGTAGGACCATTACTAAAGTTTGTTTTGAAAATGCTTTTGAAGTCTGGATCACATGGACCTTGTTAAAGTTATTACAATATATATTTTCCCAGATAATCTTTTCATTATATGATACGAAACACAGTCAAATGTCCTAATATATTCACTTTTTTTCCAAAAAAAATCAAAGGGGAAAAACAGTATTTCGAGGCGTCTGTAATTTCCCACCTGATTATTTAATGTTAAAGACAAATATTTGCATGTGTATATAGAGGGATGGAACGATTAATCGCGATTAATCGATTCAAATAGTCGTCAGTTAAATTAGAAATCGATTAATCGTTAACTGGAGTATACAGACTAAAAAAAAAAGTCCAAGTAGTCAAAGAAAAATATATTCAAGGCAGTAATTAAACCTAAACTGTACAAAAAATATTTAAGAAACTAAAACAACACAGTTGTGAAGTGGCAGTTTTAGCTTCACCTGGTTTAAATTCTGTAAAAATCCAAATGTAAATCAGTTAAAACAAAAATTAATCAACAGCCCTACTGATGTTAAGTGAAGCAGAAAGGTTGAGGTTTTCACATTTACTGTTTTTAGCTGCAGATGCATCTTTTGCTGCAAACTATCAAGCATTCACAAAAAGACTGCTATATTATCACTTTTTAGGCAATAAAGTATTTAATTTCTCCTTTAAAATTTGAGTTGAAGTGATTATTTGCAGTTTTTTAATGCAGTGGCCCAAAGTTCTTGCCCTGACAGATTTAAACTTCTGGTGGGCCACAAAATTCATTAAATTAAAAATGCAAAAATGTGTTTACTGCAATTTTTTTGTTTACCTGCTCAACAGTAAACATTTCTAAAAATGAAATTTGTACATAATTGTAAATTTTTTTTTAAATTCTTATTACAGAAAAAGAAAATCAATTGTTTTCCGTTTTGTTTGTGATCGAGGACCAAAAACAAGCATTTCAATGTTTTATTGTATTTCTAATATTGTTTAAAAAAGCTTAAGTGGGTAAATGAAAGATCAACAGAATGTCAATTTTTACCCGATTAATCGTGTAAATATCCGATTAATCATCTGAACAATCGATTACTAAGAGTCGTTTGTTACAGCCCTAATATAGATGTATATATATGCGATAAAACTTACAATAATTTTCATCTGGGAATCTAAATTTGTTTGATTTTCAGTTTCCTAACTGTGAAGTTATGCACCGTTCACCATTCCGATTATCCCCAAAACAACAAATAACAGAGCAGAGTTCGGCTGAGGTCCATCAGAAACCGAGTCCAGATGTTTCTCAGAGGGCTGGCGGTCAGTTCGGTTCTGGAGCAGCCGGATCTACTCCTCCTCCTCTCCATGTTCCGGGGCGGTGCTGCCGAACAGCGCCACGGTCTGCTGGCCCAGCGGGTTGTACAGGAAGGCTTCGATCTCGCCCCCTCCGTTGCCGTTTTTCTGGAAGTGGATCTCCAGCATGTCCTGCATCGTCTCCCGGTCCATGACGTCCGGGATCCCAGTCAGCAGGACGGTCCGAGGGCACACAGAGGTCCGGGTCTGGGAGAGAAGACAAAAATTAGAGAGAATATGGAAGAACATCAGCGCCACTGAAGAAGAAGAAAAAAAAAAGAATTTGACTTTTTCTCAGAATTTGGATTTTTCCCAAATTGACTTTTTCTAAAAAAAATAAAATAAATTAGGCTTTTTTGTAGAATTCTGACTTTAGTCTCAGAATTTTGACTTTTCCCATAAATCTAACTTTTTCACAGAATTATGACCTTTTCTGAAAAAATTAATTTGTAAAAAAAAAAAAAAAAAAAAGGAAATAACTTTTAGAAAAACAAGTCAGAAAAATCTGACTTTTTCTCTGAATTATTAGTTTTTCTCTGAATTGTGATTTAAAAAATTTGGCTTTTTAGAAAAAGTTATTTTAGAAAAAAGTATGAAAATTTTGACCTTTTCTCAGAATTTTTTTCTAAAAAAAATTGACTTTCTAAAAAATCCAACTTATTAGAAAAAAGGCATAAAATTTTGAGTTTTTCTAAAGAAAAAAAAAGACTATTTAGTAAAAGTCACTTTTTAGAAAAAATATTTTTTCTCAGAATCCTAACTTTCTAAAAAAAATTACTTTCTTAAAATCCTGGCTTTAATCTTGTAATTCAGATATTTTTCCTCACAATTTTGAAAACAAATAGCCAAATTTCTTCAATTATGTTGTTGTATGAACAGTTTCTTTCTAAATTGTGTTGGTAGATTTTCATTTGTAAGACTAGATCTGCCTGATTTAATTTAAATTCTGTGAAAAACGTAAGAATTATGAGATTAAAATCACAACTTATTTAAATTTTTGCTGGCATTAATCTTCTTCCGTACAAAAAGGGTTCAAAATGTGTTTCTCTTTTTTTTTATTTTCGGGTGCGTTTTCCCAACATTTTCTCACCTCCAAGTTTGTGATCTTTCCGTTTACGAAAGGCGTCACTCTCACTGTGTGCTTGTTTTTGTTGAAATCTACTTTATGGTGTTCTGAAAGTGCCAAATTTTCTGCAACTGGTTGGAGAGAGTTCAGAAAAAGAGTCATTTTAACGTTTTCTCTCCAGCTGTGAAGTCAGAAAAGCAGAAAACATCTGTCCTCACTGTTCTCCTTCACAAACGCGATGACCACCGTCCCCGCGTCTGGCAGGAAGTCGCAGGACTCCACCTCGCCGCCTCCATGTTTGGACTTGGAGAAGTGGATTTCCAGTTTGTTCAGCAGCATTTCTGTGTCCATCTTGGGCAGGTTGGACACCAAAACCCGGTGAGGACAGATGTCTGTGTCGATCTGCGATTTAAGCGGTCAGAGGTTACGAACGGGAGCATTTCGTTTCATCATCGTGACGGCGGATTTTACCTCCACCAGGCTGGGCATCATCAGGTGAATCGGCTGGGCCTCCACCGTGATGTGGCACTCTCCTCCCAGATCCACCTTATGTTTCCTCTTTTCCAGAACATTTGCCGCCACTAGCAATCACATGTTAACAAAAATCTCTGTTTAAGTCAAGTTTTAATGCTCATTACACTATTTGCACTTTCTTAGATAATGAGATTTCAGTTGGTCACATCAGAATGAGACGTTTTAGGGGCTCCTGTCACTTTAAATCCAAATAGTCTGCTACTGGCCACGCCCCACAACTCAACATTTACACTCGCACATGAAAATGGCTCAAAACAGAAGTGCAATTATGCAACTGTATGTCTTTGAAAAGCAGAAGTGGAGCCTCCTGCACAACCAACAACAATGCAGCAAGTGGTTTCTGGATGGTAAGTCAACAACAAAACACTTGTCTTTTCCAGCAGTCATTGTACAGTGCATACAGCAGTAAAACCAGCTGACTAAACATAGCGGAACACTGCTGCGGTTGCTAGGCAACGGGCAGAACTCTGCTGCGGTTGCTAGGCAACGGGCAGAACTCTGCTGCGGTTGCTAGGCAACGGGCAGAACTCTGCTGCGGTTGCTAGGCAACGGGCAGAACTCTGCTGCGGTTGCTAGGCAACGGGCAGAACTCTGCTGCGGTTGCTAGGCAACGGGCAGAACTCTGCTGCGGTTGCTAGGCAACGGGCAGAACTCTGCTGCGGTTGCTAGGTAACCTGGAATGTGACTTAACAACATGGAGGTTTTTGAAACAGCTCATTTTTCCGATTAACTTATGGCCAAAACACGGCTGTTTTTTTTTTTTTTCTTTTTAAGAACTTTTGTGTTTTTTATAACCATCTAAACTAAATGGAAGTAGAAAAACGTGCAAAACATGAATTTTAAGCCGCTAACGACGTTTATCTGCTCACCGTCCTCCTCCTCAAACGTGATGAGCGCCGTTCCCTCTTCCATCGGGTATCTGATGTGCGGCTTCATCTCAAACTCCTCCAGGTCGTCGGCCTTCCCCGTCTTCCCGGAGAAGACGAAATTCTTCTCTGGCATCTTGGAGAACACCTGCGACAGAAAGCCGCGTCATTAGTGGAGACGTTCAGGAAGTCAGGCTGCGGAGGAATCAGAACATCGCCTACATCTGCTCGCTCCTTCAGCTGGGCGTTTTGGGAGTCTTCCTTCTTGATTTCAGCCTGGAGTCTCTGTAACTCCTCCATGAGTTCGCTGTCCTCCTGCTTCAGGGCGTCCAACTTGGCCTGAAGTTAGATAACGCAAATTCAGGAATATTAGGGCTAATTCTCACAAAAAAATGCAAAAGTACACAAACTTTGCATGTTTTATTAGGATTTCATGAATTTTTCAGCCATTCCTCTTCAGTTCAGACTCCGATTCAGGTCTGGACTTTTTATATAAATATGAAATCCCTCAAAGCAAAAACATTTTTCTTTTCTTCTTGCAGTCTGTATGAGATGCTGCTTCATGTTTAATATCATTTCTGATCTTTTTTGTAATTTTTGTCCAGGTTAACTTAAAAAAAAAAAAGCTGTTATTGTTACAGGTTAATTTTCTAAGCTACTGAAAAGTAGTTATGAGGAACACCTATAGACATTGATTGACTGATATTGATATCTGATAACACTGCTTTTATGGCAGAATTTAGCAATAAATAAAAAGAACATTTATGAGATTGATCTCAAAATTTTTGATTTTTCTTCCCAACAAATTTTCAACTTTCGAAACAGAAATTTGCTTGTTTTTTGTCTGAAATTTCTAAGAAAATCAAATTGTCAGAGTTTTTTTCCTAGAAAATGTTTGACTTTTCAAACTCAAATTTTTTTTTTCTAGAAAGTTTTTGGGAATAATCTCAAAATTTCTAGCAATTTTCAACTTGAAACTCAAGTTTTGTTCAGAAAATTTCAGAGAATTTTTTTTCTATCTAGAATGACAGCTACAGATTACTGTGTCTGATAAACTGTTTCATTAAGTTTTGTCATTTCCCATAAGCCTTTGCACAACTCCTTGCTTCTTAAATATGCAATAAAGCGTGAGTTTTTATTTTCCAGGCTGTGCTGCAGACAGACGCACTCCAACCTTTTCAGCTGCGATCTGTTCTTCGAAGGAGATCTGGTCTTTTTTCAGACTCTCCGTCAGTTTTTCTGTGCGTTCCTTGAACTTTTTGGTCATTTCCTGTCGCTCTGTGATGGAGACATTTAAGTCCTTCTGCTCCTCCAGGATCGCAGAATATTTTTTCTGAGGGGAAACAACAACAAAAATATTCTTAATCCACTACAGGTACAAAAAAAAGCAGTAAATTTCTACCAAAAAACTAATAAATTTTGGGATCAATTTCAGAAAATTTCCAGAAAATAATTTTCAACTTTTGGGAATTTTCAAAAGTCAAATATATTCGCCTTTTGGATCTCAGAAATGTTAGTGTTTTTCTCAAAAAAATTTCTGAGATTTATCTAAAAATGTCAGTTTTTTCTCGAAAATTTTTGACTTCTGGATCTCAGAAATTTTCTAGAGAATTTCTTATATTGACCTAAAATTTTCTGAGTTTTCTTTTACAAACTTTTGGAGGTCAGAAATTTCCAAGTTTTTCCTCAAAAGTTTCAGAGCTTAATGTCAAAATTTCTTAGTGTTTTTTTTTTCTTTTCTAATTTTGAATTCTTCTAGGTTGGGAATTTTTATGTTTTTTCTTAAAAATCTCAGATTAATTTCAAAACTTATTGACATTTTGAGCTAAAAAGTTTCCAATTTTTTTTCTGGAGTACATTTTTAATCAATCTCAAATTTCAGAATTTTTTCTTGCAAATGTTTGACTTTTTGAGCTCAGAGAATTTCCATTTTTTTTCTGAAAATTTCTGGGGTTGAATTAAAAGTTATTTGGTGGAAATGCTCTCTTTCCTTTCTCTCTACAACGGCCCTAAGACGCCTTCGTATAAATTTTAGACTGAATGTTCACGGAGGAACAATCATATTTTCAATTAGAAATTCAAACCTCTGTGCATTCCTGAGGGATAAATCGGACTAATTTTTCTTTAAAATGTCCCAGACATATTCATCGCATCCCCGACTTTCTAACCAAACAGCCAGAAACAGATTTAAAGAGGAGCAGCAAAAGCAAATGAGGTAGATTAGCAGAGCTAGCTAACAACTGATTTTTTCATCCATGACATTTTTACTGTCAAATATCATCTCTGCTGCCTGGAAATTGAGATTTTAGCAACAGTCTTC
Organism: Girardinus metallicus; assembly: GCA_903067095.1. Classification (NCBI taxonomy): domain Eukaryota; kingdom Metazoa; phylum Chordata; class Actinopteri; order Cyprinodontiformes; family Poeciliidae; genus Girardinus; species Girardinus metallicus. Next base: position 2,035 of record CAEGAE010036216.1, on the reverse strand, counting down.
AGTCAGAGGCCTCTTCAGATTCGTTGCAAGACTGACTGCTGCTGGAAATCAGTAGATACTTGAGCATTGAGTTACGACAATGCTCAATGCTTTGGGATAAGGCCAGTAGTTGTTTTCAGCTAAATTTAATTGAAAAGAAGAAAGACAAGAGAACATTAAGCTAAAAATGTGTTGATTTTAGTTGCATAAAGTCAGGAAACTGTTAAAACTGGAAATTAAACCTGTAACGAATGCAGCCGGAAGAGGATCCGTTTTTAATCTCAAAAATAGATCTAGTGAAATTAGATGTTTCAGTGAGAGTCTGTGCTGCAAAAGATGGATTCATTTTAAATATTTTCACAACTTTTAGAGTAAATGTGTATTGTAGTTGTATTTTGCACCTGGTAATCCTTGATTAGAGCCTGGATTCCCTCTATTGTGTCTTCATTTTTTTCAGTCACCAGGGAGAAATCCTGACAAGAGCGAACAAACAGTAAGAATCTGAACATGAGTTAAATACTGAGTTTTAAATTAAAAATGTTCAATGAATAAACGAGGAAAGCAGTGAAAGGTTGATTCTGGCTGAAAGGGAAACGGAAAGTGTTCCTGTCTTTGATTATATGACAAACAATGACGTAAAGAGACTTAATCTCACCTCGTCTGATGACATGATGAAAGGTACCTGAAATAATTCAGATTACACGTTTAACAGATGAAAACAGTTCAAAATCGTCCTTCAGAGTAAAATCATTACATAAAGAGGATTTAGAAATATGTTTCCATGCTGTAAACAAAGAAAGGCGCAGTCAGGTGAAGTTTATTGCCAATCTGGAGGCCTAATTTCAGATTAACAGTAAATCTTACATTTGCAGTAAATCTCAAACTAACAATTTAACTTTAAATCAAAACGCAAAGCGACTAAATAAAAGTAAATCCATGTATTTATGAGAAAACAGCAGCTCGTTTCTAACCGACCTCTCACCGACGATCTCTGCTCTGAACTGCTTTTTTCTTTCAGTTTCTATTCTGATCAACAGGAAGAGCAGCGGGTACCGTATGTCTCCACCAGGGGGCGCACAGCCGGTTTACATGACGATGTGTTCAGGGGCTGTAGAAATTCCAACACTTTACCAGCACGAACCGCTGTTTTTACAGCCTAAATCACAGGCGTCAGACTGCAGTCTGAGGGCCACTGCCCTGAAACTTTTAGATGTGCCTCTGCTGCACCACACCTGAATATAATAATTAGGTCATTAAGGCTCTGGAGAACTTTTATACACACGGAGGAGGTAATTTAGCCATTTCATTCCAGAGTTTTGTACCTGTGGCTCATCTAAAAACTGCAGGACAGCGACCCTTGAGGACTGGAGTTGTACAAGAGCATTTCAGAACATCAGAAAAACATAAAAGAAAATTTATTAAAAAAAGAAATCAGTTATAAATAATTAACTTTGTAAAACAAATTATGTTAATCTCCATAATTACACCTGAAAACCTCAGGTTACATGAGAAAAAAAGATGCTTATTTTTAATATCTACACAACTACATGAAAAACTGCTATGGAAAGTTGAGTGGAAGGAAAAAAAATAACTGCAACAACAAAATTCAAAGTAGCATGTGCTTCCTGAACACATCAAGAGCATTTTATGATTTAAACCTGATTTAATTTTCCTGCCTAAATAACTGGAATAATTAACATCAAAAAAACCTGCTAAAGCTAACTACAATATTGACCTTTATCAACTCAGTAAAAACAACAGTAGATGACAAATTTACCTGATTTTAAAAACTACTGATTTAAGTGTATAACAGTACATTTAGTCAGTATGAATGTTTTTCCTTTTTATCTTGTATGATTTTTTTGCTTTTAGAAAGTTCTGAACTTAAATATTAAATAAAATAAAGGGAGCCCCAATTATTCAGTTATAATGCACATTACATGGATGCTTTATTGCTTTTAGGGCTGAAACGATTCCTCGAGTGATTCGAGAACCTCGATTATTAAAATTCCTCGAGGAAAACTGATCTGCCTCGAAGCCTCGTTATATTATGTGT
>CAEGAE010036211.1:0-25142 GCA_903067095.1 Girardinus metallicus | reverse complement strand
ACGCACCCTCCTCCACCCCCCGCCCCCCCACCTACACGGTCTTCGGGAGCAGAAAACAGTTTTCCATCCCCCAGCTATTAACACCCCCCCCCCCCCCCCCCCCCCCCACAAAAAAACAGAACAACAACAACTCTTCACATATAGAGAAAAACACTTTGCACATGCAGAGGAGAGCCAGTATTTATGGAGGTTTGGGACCACAGGAGCCAAAATGCTTGAGACTCCTCTAAACATCCTTATAGACACGTTGTCTGTAAGGAGCCACTGGCAGTAAAACCATTACATTTAAAGAGATTAGCTGCTGTGCTTTCACTCTGCACATAAAAACCTGTACTATATCTCTCACACCCTTATGAAATCCATGGCAATGCAGAGTGTCACTGTTTTTATCTGTAGTAACTGGGTCAAACGGCGGCGCCATCTTGTGATGTAATCGGCGTAAGTCAAACCGTAAACGACTTCTGATTAAGACTCAGAAGTGAAGGAAGCTGTGAGCGATTTCAGAAAAGATTTGCAGGAAAAAACTTGTGTACACAAAGTGTTACATGGCCTGCAATTTAAATATAAGTCCATATAAAATCCACCGCTTACATTGATTAGATTTCTGTCCTTTGGAGAACGTTTGACTTCTCTAAGGCGCTCGCAGACGGATCCTGGAGGGAGAACCGGTGAACTGGTTTGTCTCAGTAGCGGCCGTCAGAGCGAGGGAACGACAGAATCATGGCGGCGCTCTGTAAGCGAGGGTTAGCGGAGGGTGACGGCGCGTTTCCGCATTGTTTCCTTCATGTGTCCCCATGTGTTTCTGCTTATCTGCTCCATGTGCAGCTCAACGACTCTGATAACACAAATAGTGTAGGTTTGCAACAAAATGTATTTTATGATTGAAAGAAAATTATTCTGTCCCTTTTTTGCTAATTATTCATTTAATTTCCTGGAGCAAATTAACTTTACGATTGGCTGCACAGAACAAACATGAATAACTTGTCACACAGTGAGGAACTTGTAACAAGCTTTTCTCACCGTTTTAAAGTCGGAGCCATAATGAGGCAGAGAGAACGAACGTTTATCAGCTTTAACTGAAACTTTGGGTTTGCACAGCAGAAAAAGCACATATAGGATTCAATTAGAAAGGTCTATTCACTTTTTAAAAATTCACAACTTATTAAAATGTGCATGAATTTAACACACCGTTTAATGTGTTAAGCAGTGACTCTTCACTGTTTAACACATTAAGAAACATTTTAACTGAGACTAAAGACTCAAAGTCTTCTCTAAAACACATCATTGGCAAATGAGTGAAATGTACTAAAGTGTCTGCTGTGATTCCCTCAGCAGAAACATGACTGAAGTGTTGCTTTGATTGACGAATCCTTTCATTCCCATGGAAACCCCTCCCCCACGCCACTCCTCCAGACTAGCGGCAGCAGCAGTCAGCAAACACCTGGTGGAGCTAAATGTCTGCAGAGCTAACAATACGAGCTGCTCCTCACTGAAACGCTCTAAGGACGATTGATAACGGCATAATGGAGGAGCATTGCTGTAAAAGAACAGGAGCTTCTTAAAGAGACAGAGCGTATATTTGACATATAAAGTATTTTTATATCAAGTAACAGTTATTGATTGTTCTGTAAAATGTCACATGGAAAACACACAAAACTGCCCCTTTAATATTAACATTTTTAAATTGTGTATATATTATAAATAAGGGCTTAATTGTCCCCTGCTTATTGTTTCTGTCCTAACTGAAGAGGTTAAAATACTGTCATATTGTAATAAAGGGGTGTCCAAACTTTTGCATCGAGGCCCAAAACCCCCAGGCAGAAAGTAATCAGGGCCAAAATGTTATTTTTCTTCATGTAAAAATGCAAAAATATTGTTTTGAATTCTTTTCCTGCACATGTAATATTTGACATTTATCTTAATATTTACAGTTATTTAACTTTTTGGATTTATTTAAAATATTTTAAGCTACAAAATGTTTTTATTTTAATCCCAGCAACAAAAGTAAAACATTTTTTACATTCGCTGTATTTAGACAAATGTAATGGATGGAAGTGGCACCACTAATAACACAATAATAAAAATAATAATAATAATAATAATAGTAATAATAATAAATAATGCAAACTCAAGAAAAATTCGGTGTGTTGTTTGTAACTTTTTATATTTTCTGTTCTTCTTAAATGGAAAAAGTTACAAAGTGTTAGATGGCCAAATTTGTGCCATTCTTGAATTACCAAACAAAATGAATCCAAAGGCCACAAATGGCCCCCGGGCCTCAATTTGGACACCCAAAAGTCACATCTTTAGCTAATAACTAAAATACTTTTACAATGTTGGTGCAGAATGAGTATTTTTGACATCCAGGGCTGAAGACTAAGACACAGCAGTTAATGTGTCGCTTCTCCCAGATATAAATGAGGCTCTACTTGAAGAATCAAACGCCGACAGAAAGAGGAAACCAGATTCTGATGAGTGTGCAGCTTCACTCCAACCTGGAATGATTTGGTTCCCCAGGCTGTTACTTTCCAGCTAAATCTACCTTAAACTGAGCAGATCAGCTAAATCCCTAACCTCAGCCCGTCTTCTGTCTCCCTACAGAGAAAACCCAGAAGGCAGAAAAGAGGAAGCAGAATGGAGTGAAGGCTAAAAGGAAAGAAAGAAGGAAGCATGGCACCGGCAAGAAAAAGGAGAGGTGGAAGTCGGAGAACGGCTCCCTGCTTAAAGAGCTAGGTAAAATGTGTGGGTGGATTTTACTCTGTTTAGTTTTTACTAGAGTTTCTTATTTCTGCTTGATTAAAATATTTCTACACATTTTGATCATTCAAAATAACTTCAGCTACTTTACAGAGACCCAGAGGGAAATACAAGAGTTAAGACGATGGTCTAACTGTGACGCAGTGGAAATGTTCAGTTAATTTGTCATAACACGAGCCAACAACTTCAAGAACAACAATTAGTTTGATTGTTTCTGACGGGAACGTCAATTTAAAAGCATTAGATTTTGACCTGCTTTAGGCTGGATTCACACCAGCCCCGTTTAGCCCGCTTTAACCAGACTCTGGTCCGTTTTTCCATAAACTCCGGTTCATTTGGTTTGGTGTGAGCGCTAATCGGCCTCTGACCTCTGGTAGGGTTCGGTTGAAGTGAACTCTGGTTCGGTTTGAATGTGAACGGCGACCACTCCAAAAGCAGGAAGTTGACCACAGCGCAGGGCATTCTGGGTAAATAGAACCTAAGCTAACGTGTTAGCCAAGTGCTAGCAGCAGAAATGGCTCCTGGTCTTTAGCCAAAGACTAAAGAGAAATCCGCCAACTGCTAAAATCTGACGCCTCCATCTTGTTTCCATCTGGTGAAGAAGGAAGTTGCTCTCAGTGTCTTCAGAGGTTTTTGTGTCGTTTCCTTCAGTGGTTGTTGGTGCAGCGCCCCCACAGGCCAGGAGGGGAACAGGCTGGTTTGACTCAGAGAACCACAGGTGGAGCAGATGTTCTGGTTCCAGTAGAACCGGGTCAACCGGACTGAAGGAGAAAAATCATCTTTAATAATTATAAATACTATAAATTCAGATCTGCACTAAATGTTAAATCACAACTGTAAAACACTGCCTGAGGTGCTATGTATTCACATTCTGCTTGCTGATAATATATTTAAGGAGATTTTCATTGCCACACTTTATATAGATTTTCTTGACCAAGGTCTACTTACGCACACACACACACACACACCCCCACACACACACGCTTCCTGTAGTGCAAGGCTACAAACTTTAAAGTAGAACATTATTTACAACAGATTAATGATCCAAAGGGGTTGACCAACACTGCAGACCTGAGGAGTGTTAGTCGGGTCTGAGACGAGCTGATTGGCTGCCAGGTATTTGAAATCAGCGCTACCTGAATGAGATGATTAATGATGGAGTTTCTGTAGTTTTATAGCCCAACTGTTGGAGTTGTTGACACTTTCCTCAGCGATGGAAACTTTACACGTTGCTGAAACTCGATGCCGAGTGTCAGACACCTGAGAGAGAAACTAAAGGTCAATGCGCAAAATACGAACCAAAGATGGATTGAACATTTTCTCCAGGATGTTTCTTGTTATCGCTGCTGTTGGTAGGAAATGTCTGGATGTATAAAACGCAGTCGCAGCTTTTCTCCTCTTCACCCGAGCTGTTTGTGTTTACATCAGTAAACTGTGATAACTAGCAGCCTGGTCTGGTTGTGCTTTATCTCCATTTCCAGTCGTCCCTGTTTGTCTTCTCACTGGATTTGTCGTCCATATCTGTCCATCTGGCTCTGTGTTATGAAACCCCATCTTTCTGTTTATTTTGCTTCTTTTTCTTCCACCTGACCGCAAAGGGGATAAGAACTGCAACTTGACGCGGCATGCATGCTGGGATACGGTCAGAAAAAATTGCGTTTCCATGACAAATAAGTCGGTGTTTGTGTTTGGTTTGCTGCTGTTGTTTTTACCAGGGTCGTTTTATGTGTCCGACTCCGCCGTCCATTATCAGTGTTATATATAGTATGCTGCTCTCAGTGTGCAGTCTCTGTGTTTGTCTTTGCATGCCGTATGTGTTCATATCTCACTGTCTCAGTGTGTGTGTGTGTGTGTGTATGGGTGTTGTGTGTCAAGCCATCTGTTCCCTGTCGGGTCTGGTTCTGACTCTTCCTCTGTTTTCAGAGACGAAGATCCACCTTTACTCTCTTTGAAATAGCAGGTTATTAGCTCCAGGTAAACATTGATAAATTAAATCCCTGATTATATTGCAAAACAAAAACAATGTTAATGGAGTTGACGTTTAAAGCTTTCGGCTTGTTTGCTTCCTCTATATACATATTTCTCATGAGACGTCACACTCCCAGTCTTAAAGGGCCAGTATTGCGTTTTCCAGGCCGTTTTATTGCATAATCCAACTGTTACCTTCAGTTGTTGTAAACATGCTTAAGTTTATCAAATATGACATTAAACAAGCTTTACTTCCTGATTCCTGTTTGAATTTGGGCCTCTGTCTCTTTAAAAACTCCTGTTGTTTCTGAAGCTCCGCCTCCAGGAAGTCGTCCCGACATGGCTCCTCTGTTCACGCTTTAACGTTGTACCAGTGTTGCTCTGAGCAGCAGCTCCTCTAATGAGCTCAGCCGGTGATTGCTAATTGCTGCTGGCTAGTCTGGGGGAGCTGAATGGGGAGGAGCCTTGAAGGCGGGGCTAGGTCCACCCAGGTGTTTTAACAGCTGAATGGTTGCCATGGAGATTGAAGGACTACTCAAACATGGAAAAAAAAACAAAGCAACACTCCAGGGAAAAACATTATATGATGCAAAGCTAAAAAATAGAAGTCAATTTTACATGACACTGCCCCTTTAAATCTGATTTTCTGAAACCTGCAGATACCTTTTGTAGTGATAAAATAACATGAATATCTTATTTAGTGTGAAATGTGTCTCTCTGGTTTCTAACCTGAGCCATAACCGTAGCGACCTTCCGCCAGGTGACATGTTGGCGTTTCTCTTCCTCCTTCCTCCCTCTGATCGGCTCTGCTGTCGTTTCCTTCCTCACACCTCTTCCCCATTTCTTGTTTTCTCCTTCGTCACCTATTCCCTCCCTCAGAGCTCTCCTGATTCCTGCAGAGGCATGCTGCGTCATGGAAACAGCCGCTGTGTGTGTGTGTGTGAGTGTGTGTGTGGGATAGCTGGTGGTAAACGCACCCTAACAGCACCTCCTGCTGTCCTGTCGTCGGATTGTTACAGGCGGTTTAGGATTTACAGGAGAGACTTTTTCTCTGAAACCTCCTCTGTGGTATTTCAGGTATTTTGGGAGCGCTACAGGTTCACAACAAGAATTTAGTGAAAAAGGAAAACAACAAAACTATTAGATACAACAAATCTTTAGCAAGCCGAGCAACTAAAGCTGCTTTGTTAATACTTTTAATAGTGACACAACTTGAGTATCATTTCTCTGCCCACCTCTGCTCTTTGATGTGTATTTTATAAATTTTAATCGCTGGTTATGTTTCTAGCATTAATATTTAAGAAACTGTCAGCTAATAAGTAATTTTCCCCCCGGAGACTAATAAGATATATTTTATTCTGTAGTAATGAAGTTCAGCAGAAACGTGACTTATCTTTGTTTTTCTCTCCTCTCAGGTTTGTCCAAGTCGTTTCCGTTAGAAAGCTCTCTGTTCGACAGCTGGCTGGCCAAGTCGGTCCAGATCACGGCGGACGACATGCTGAGCCAGTGGGCTCTGGGCGGCCAGCACAACGACAAAAGCAGCAGCCTGCTGTCCGACCAGGTACGGCTTGGGAAATGTTTTCTACAAAGATTAAACAGCTTATTATTTTAATAAATGGAAGCAGGAGGGAGATCATTTCTAAAGCTGCAGGATGGATGGATGGATGGATGGATGGATGGATGGATAGCTGAGATTTGGGCTGGTTTCGCAATTTTTCTGCACTGCAAAAACACAAAATCTTACCATGTAATTTTGGTCTAGTTTCCAGAGCAAATATCTCAGTAAACTGGAAATAAAACAAAACTTACAAGTAACTTTCAAGCAAGAAATGGGAGTTTGTCTTAAGTGAATAATTCCATAATATTGATGAAAAAGTTCAATTTTCATTGGCAGCTTATTTCACTTATAGGACATTTTTCCCATGTTATCAATGGAATAACCTCCCAATTGAACTGGAACTTTTTCATCAATATTAAGGAATTATTCACTTAAAACAAGATTATATTTCTTGCTTGAAAGTTATTTCTAAGTTAGTCTTATTTCAAGTGTATTATATTTGCTCAAAACTAAAGAAAAATTACTTGGTGAGATTTTGTGTTTTTGCAGTGTTTTCTGGAAACAGACCTGGCAACCCTGCTGACAGTAAGAAGATCCTTCTGTGATATTTGTTCAGTTTGTCTGGAGTTAAATGTGTTAGTCATGCAGCGTTTTCCTCTGTTGATCGACTTATTTAAAGTTCTTCCATCTCAACCATTTTTCTCCTGCTGACCCGTTTCTTCTCTTCCTCCTCCTCCTCTTCCTCCAGCTGATGCAGGGCGAGGAAAGCCTCCTGAACCTCATGATGGAGAACTCTATGCAGTCGGCGTGGAAAACGCCTCAGCTGGGCCGGAAACCCAGAGGGAGCAGCAAGCCTCGTTCTCGAGGACCGAGCGGCGCCGGCGCCCAGCCGGTGTTCGGGTCGGCCGCGTCCAGCAGCCCGTCCACGGCCAAGGGCTTCTGGGAAAAATCCAGCCACGTCGGCCGCCGAGGGGAGAAGTCCAGAAGCTCGTCCAAGGCGGGTCACCACCACCAGACCAGGAGCTGCGACCCGCCGCCGCAGCCGCCCATCTCCAAGATGGATTCCTGCCACATCTCGGAGGAGCGCGGCCGCTGGGACAGCGTCCACATGGCGTCCGGTTTCATGACGAGCGCTTCCCCTCCGCCGGCCTCCGGTCCGGGAGCCGCAGTGCCTGACGCCGGGGCCGTCCTGCGGGGGTCGCGGCCCCGCCCGGCCCGGCAGGGTAAAGCGAGGTCAAGGGTCGGGGAACTGGACTCCATGGACCTGCCGCTCACAGGGAAAGGCGCGTCGCTGCTGGACGCCGCCGCCGAGACTGATGGGTACTTCTCCGATGGAGAGAGCGACTTGGAAACGCGGTCCGGTGGACGAAAGCTTCGGCTGCCACAGCTGCATCCTGCCAACGAGGATCTACTGAGGAGGAGCGTCCTGGCGTCCTAAACAAAGCAACGGCGGCTGAGCAGCCTTGTGAAACCAAATCCTTTGGTATGGAGCAGCGTCCCAGCTCTGACTCTGCCTGGTTTTCTGAATGTAGCTGTATGCCGACCGTACAGTAAAGCTTCTCCACTGGACCGCAGTTCGCTCCTCATACTATAGGAAGCTAAACATTCGTCTTTTGTATATTTCTAACTCATCTGGTTGTGGCCTGGTGTCTGTGGTTTGCGTCAGACTTGGGAACAAACACTTTGGGGCATTACTCTTCTTCTTACTCACGCTGGTTCCAGGGTATGCTTTAAGGTCCGAGCTGCATCCAGCGAGTTTTCCTCAAAATATTTAGACGATTTCATAGCAGAGCTGGCATGAATATGTGCAGAGGGCGGCACAGCATGTTCTCAGCCTTGAAAAGCACAAGAACTAGTCAGTCGAGCTGTCATGGAAGCACTTGAGAGTAAAACAGGAGCTCATTCAGGGCCGGGGTCGATTTCAGACGCTGATTTTCTCATTTTATCGCTTTTCATCCCATAAAAGCAGAAGTATTACAAACTAAAGATTGACCCCAACCCTGCCGCTGTATCAGACACAAACTTACATATACACTCATCGTAGTATCGTATAAATCAGGGGTGTCCAAAGTGCGGCCTGGGTGCCATTTGTGGCCCCGGCTGCGATTCAAGAACAGCATAAATGTGGCTATTTAATACTTTTTGTAATATTTATCATCTTTAACATCTTATGTTACTAGTTCAGCATGTTTTTAATCTAAAACAGACTTTGGAACACTCATCCATTACATTAGGCTGAATAAAGCAAAAGTTATAAAAGAACATTTTTACTTTTGTTACTGAGAATAAAGTAAAAACATTTTATAGATTTATAAAATGGAAAATAAGTTCTAAAAGTTAAATAACTTTTACGTTTGCCTTAATATTGTGCACGTAAAAGAAAGAATTTACATTGATATCTTTTGCATTTTTAATTGTGGGGGAAAAAAATTTTGATTTTGGCCCCTGAATATTTTGTGCTTGGGGATTTTGGCCCCTCAGTGCAAAAGGTTTGGACACCCCTGGTATAAGTACTTAATCTAATCTTTCTCCATTGCTGTCAAATTCTTCCTAAATCAATTCTACCCCCTAAATCTTTACAAAAATATCAGTAGAGAAACGTTGTGCCTTGCATCACTTCCTGTGACCTCCCCACAAAACAATCAGTGAGTGAATCAATCAGCCTCTCAATCCAAATTTATAACAATCAAAGCGAAATAAAATCCTGACAGATTGGTTGCCATGTAGCCACTGGGTGTCTTCACCACAATGATTGAATAGTGCCTAAAAAAAAAACATGCAGCGTTTGCCATTTTTGTAACCAATGCATCTGCAGCACTTTGCAAAGCAGAGCCACAGAGCTGCCTACTGTTACGAGCCGCCCCTGAACGCATCACGGCAGCAGAGAGCCTTTAACAACAAGAGCTTGGCCAAGTTACACCATGTTCCAGCTTTCAGGAGTCCTGCAAGATATTTGCTGCTCATGTTTGATCTGCTGGGATAAAAAAAGCTTTTCTCCTTCAGGTCTGAGCCCATTTCAGTACGTTGGTTTTATAATTCAAAAACCACCAAAGAAAATCTACATTTTATTGTGAATTTGTTTATTTGACTTGAGACATCAGTAGAATCACAGAATATCATTTCTGCAGCGCCCTTGAAAAGCAGCTCAAACTACTGATTTGTATTTATATTCAGTCTTCCTGGAGTGAGCAGTTATTTCAGTTCTGTGTGTTTATGTGAGAAAAAGTTTGTAGTAATATAAAACAAAGAAAATACTCAAGAAGCTTAAAACATAGTCCTCACCCAAACTTTGAGATTTCCAAAAGACTAGACATATATGTAAATCTAGCTTAAAACAGTAAAACAATCAAACTTTGTAGCATAATGAACCCCAGTGGAAACCAAAACCATTTGGGAAGAGATAAAATCCATTATTACTGCAAACCGCCTCCAATAATACCCAAAGCTACAGATTTTAATAGTTTAAACATTGAATATACCTTAATATTTACAGTAGAAACCTTTAATATCTACATTCATCCTTATTTCCGTTCGACAGCCAATCAGAACGCAGCGTTTGGCATTTTTGTAACCAATGTTGAGAGGTGCGCCTGGATTGGTTGCTTTGTAAACGTCAGCCAATAGCCTGTCGCAACAATTATGTTTTATGCTTTATTAAAACTATTTTTCACGCATTTCAATGATTCAGAAGGTAAATTACAGTGGATCCCAAACTTTTCAGGGAGTTTTCTGCAAATTATTTGCAGGAACTTCACTGATGTGTAGAGAATAAAACAATGTTTAAGCTTCCTAAGCTACTTTTAAAAATGAGGAGCAAAGCTACTTGCCACGCTATTGACTGGTGTTTACAAAGCAGCCAATCAGGAACGCTGTTCATGTTCATTGGTGCTGAAGATGTTGGCTTCCATTGCGCGTATATTTGGCGTTTGAACCATTAAAACCTTCATTATTAGAAGAAATGTCCAGAATTTTAGCTAATTGTTGTGGTTCAAGTCAATTCCAACTGATTTAAGTCGTTGTAGATGAAAAATATCAGAATAAATTGGTCAGTTAGGTCATTATGTGTGTCTATGCAGTTTGCTGTATTGTTTTTTTTTATTTTTTAGCGGATTATGACACCAGCACAGCGTTCTGATCAAACCAGACTTGACCAAGCTCCTGTGGCAAACAGCTCTACTGCATAAACCGTAAACTATCACAGATAAAGCATGAATCAGTGTCCAGCACTCCTGAGTTCCCAAACCGAGCCGCGCCTCGTTTTACTGCAGATTCACACGTCTTTCCCTATAGAGTCGTATTTTCTACTCAAGAAACAGTTTGTGGTATTCTCAGGGGTTAAAGAAAAACTTTTAAAAAGAATTAATACAAGGTTTAAAAATAAAAAAAAAACATGTATGTAAAATTATATATAATACACACATATATCTATGTAAGGTGAGGTGTGTTTAGAAAGGCAAGAGTCAGTTTGATTTCCAACACCACTACTACTGAGCAAGTGTCTTCTGTAAGTGTGAGCTTCAGGCCCGGGTTCAACGGCTCTGATTTCACAGATCATCATCAGGATGAAGGCACTCCTGATCAACACAAATCAATCAGATCGATTGATTAGAGCGAGCTGCTTGAGCCGGGCCTGACACACAGCCTTTAAGTAGAGATCTCTGTCCATCCTGCTCTGTTTTATTTCACTTTATTTTTTGTAGACACATTCTGACTGGTGTTTAGGAACGACCATGCCAAAGAACAGATCTGTGTATCAAGGCAGCATATTTACATCTTGTCTACACACATACACACACGCCTACAGACACACTCTGTCTCTGGACTGCAACGTAAAGTGAGTTTGATAAAGTGTTGGAAGGTTTTGGTGACTTAACAGATTTCCAACACGAAGCTGGTCTAACAGGGTTTCAAAGCAACAGATGAATAGTTTTCTATGGATGTGTGGTTCTGACTTCCTCAGAGAGAAACGCAGAGTTTATGACAAGCGATGGCACTGTGTCCTTTTCGTTCTTCGGCGGATTTACACGGCTGTGCTCCGATTGTGAAAATGTATCTTTACTCGGAGCTTCTGAATTCGTGCCGTGGCCTGGAGGAAGTTGGACTTCTGCTACGCCTCAGACACGACGGCGTGTCTCTGGGGTGACGATGCTCCTTCCAGCCTCATGCGTCACCCAGACATATTAATGTAACCTTGGTTTCAGTATTCAGAGTAGCCTGATGTTGTAGACGGTGATTTTAGACGAGGCCTGTACGGCCTCCACATGTAGTAGCAGACGCTGAGGCTGCACAGCACAAACAGAAGAAATCAAACCTGAAACCAATCAGCAGATATTTTAACCCTTTGCTGTGCAGCCTCAGCAACCAAACCTGGGTTATTATTCCGTATTTACAGTGTGGCTTCAACGCCCTCTCCTTCCGCTTCATAGATGCTGTAGACTGGACTCTTTATTATTTTTCACTAGCATTCAGCTTCAATGTGTGGTATGCTGGTGCGGCCGCTGGCTCACAACTCCAAATGTGATCTTTGAGTTTTGCAACGCTAACAGAAATACACGTTTTGTGCGTTGGTTCTGTGAAATTTTGATCCACGAGAAGAATCGGTATAGCAAGCAAGTATTTGGGATAAATCCATACTGTAATGTGCCTGTCACTTTAAATTTGAGTCAATTTATCACTTTAACTACAACAGCCGACTCAATATTACAAGCCGGCTGTTGCATCTTAGACTTTTCTTTGCCATTTCAATATGTGACACATTTATATAGCAAAGATTTGATTTATTGTGTGAAGTAAGAGTAAAAACATTAGGCCAAATAAATACTGTAATACGGACTAGAGCTGTAACTGATGATTATTTTAATAATTGATTATTAATTTTTCAATTAGGCACATTGTACAGATCAAATGTTAATACAATATTAGAAATGCATTAAAAGATGCAAATAAGCAATTCAATTTCTTTTTGTTAAATAGGAAATAAACATTTTAGCAGCAGGTTTAAGGTTCTCTAGAGGAAATCTGAATCCAGTGAAGCTAAAACATATTTGGAGACAAAGTTGTTTTGATCTTAAATGATAAATGTTTATATTTTTTATACAGTTTTGTCTTAATTACAGCTCTGACTGTTAACTGGAGTATATAGACTCAAAAAAAAAAGAAATTTACTGTTTGTGCTAATTTACTAAATTAATTATTTCAATGATTGATTCATCACAGTTAATCAGATTAATCTTTTCAGCCCTTATTTTTGGCCAAATTTCACCCTGAAATGTTGATATAAATGACAACATAAGATAAAATGCTGGCTCTAAACCACATGACGGCAAGTCAGAAAAAAACCATCGACTTTGAAGCGTCTCTGGGGGAAAACGATGAAAAGCTGGTTAAATTTTTCCTGCTGTTTGATTAATCTGTTGCAAAACTCAAGATGAGACGAAATAACTCCACCATGTGACCCCACCTGCATACCACTGGACTCTTACACAATATTCACAGTTACAATAATGTATTATACTGTTCAACTAATAGCTACATTTTCATATTCAGTGTTTTTAAAAAGCCTTTGCAGACGTTTTTTTTGGTTGGTAATGCTTAGTTGTATCAAACTAGAAAGCTGACTCATTATCTGCTTCCACTGGTTTTACTGGCATTTTGCTTTCCTTTCCAGTTAAAGTTAAAACTTAAAAATCTCAACATCCACAACCCAGAACAGCTGTGCAGATCAGACCTTCGTCCTAAAACAGCTGCTGTGGAGGAATAGACAGAGGGACTTCAGGTGGCATAAAGTGAGTTTTTATTTACAGTCGACTTGATAGAAAACCTTAAATGTTTTTACATTACAGATACAACTAAATACTCACTACTTTTATCTTCTTCAACTGCCTTTTCTTAAATACGATGCATTTAATGGACAGATAGCTTCACAGATTCCCTGTTATAAACTGAAGGACGATTTATTCACAAAACAAGAAAAAGTGGAAAATTACTCAAAATGAAAATTGACAAGATTTCACACTGTTGATGATATTTAACCTTTATTTCAGAAGGAATTGTTTCATTTTCCTACTGAAATAAAAGGTTCAAGGTTGATTTTTCTCCCTTTAAAACTGAGAAAAGCTTTGTGGTATTTACTCTTTAGAAGAGTAAATACCACAAAGTTAACATGTTTGGAAATAATTTAACCATTAAGGTAAGCAGCTGCCTTACCGCTTTATTTTACATAAATATTACTTAATGGAGAATTCATTTGTAGTGAAGTTGCACCAAAAAAAAAGAGAGGTTGTATTTTTAAATCCCACAGAAAAGTGAATTAGCAAGATTATCTCCGTTTATGAATCAAAGTATATATGGCTAACATTTTTACCATTTTTCTTTTATTTTAAAATCTACATTCTTAGTTTGGTGCATTTAAAAATATGATTTACTGATCTTCATTCAACAGAAATTACTCTGAGCCAAAAGCTTAAAATGATTTACTTCAATCTGTAGATGACCAGCGGGATCAAACGCTGGTCATCTACTTAAAAACAAACTATTTTCTCTCCATTGCAGCTTTTTTACACTAAAGCTCTGATCTGCACAATCAGAGCACCTTACTGCATCATTTTCCTTCCCATCACCAGCAAACCAGCGTTTCCACCTCCCAGCCCTCCATCCTGGTTTGTTCCTCCACTCCTGCTCTACTCAGCGATCAGCTTTTCACTTTCCTTTACAAACATATTTTACTCACAAAAAGCCAGAATAAATGTGAACATCAGTAGCTTTAAGGACAAATGCTGACAGTGGCAGCCGGGTTTAAGGAGGTAAAACATTCACGCTCCGCTCTGCTTCATTCTCACTCAGACTGGAGGAACTGCAGCCAGAAAAACAGAACAAGTTGTTCTCTCTGCGTCGTGTTTGCAGCCTTTCCACAGTCAGGTTAGCACACGGCTAATATAAACAGCACACATGCAACTTTTTAAGCTTTCTCTGCTCTCACTGATGCTCCTTGTTTGCAAAGTGCAACAATCAAATCAAGCAAGCACTAAGGGAACGGGAAACATGCATTTAATAACTCTGTGATTATCAGAGGGATGTCAAACTCACTTTTATTTTTGGCCATATTGAGATTATAAATGTCCGGTTCTGGTAAAATGTGTTGATAAAATCCATTAACAGACCTCTAAAATATGAACAAACATTTTGTTCATATAAAAGCGTACTTTGTCATTTGGTGGTATTCATACAAAAACTACAGAAGATGATTATGGCCACTGGGAAAAAAAATTATTGGGGTTTTCATCTTCTGAGATCAAAAGTCAGAATCAGAAAAATTTGAGAATTTACTTTTTTTTTCTTCAGAATTCAATTTTTTTTTCTCAGAATTTGTTTTTTCCCTGCAGAATTCTTGATTTTCTCTCAGAATTTTGACTTTTCTTAGAATTATATTTATTTATCTTAGAAGCTTAAAGTCAGAATTTTCTTTTCTGTGGCCCTAATCATCGTCTGTTGAAAACTTTTTTTTTTTTTTGATAAAATACTATTTAAACAAACAGTTAGTTTCTAGGTTCTGTTTACATGTCCATCTGGGCCACATAAAACTTTAAAGCGGGCCTTATTTGGCCCGTGGGCCTTGAGTTTGACCCTTGGACTATAAGAGCCATCAATCTGAAAGAAACAGTCAAACTGGGGCTGTTTATTGATTTTAGAAGTTATATAGACCCTGATATTTAATCATCATCTTAATATGTTCTAGCTGATACGTTACACCGTGAATCTAGTGAAAAATGACAGATATGGTGAATATTAGTTGGATAAATCCAGGTTATGCATCTCATCTGATACTTAAAGGAGACCTATTATGCAAAATTATAATTTTTTAATGTTTTTGTTCTTCCATTTGTGTCTCAACTGCTTCATAAAAAACAAGCACTTAAAAAACATTTATTGTTAATAAGTTAATGTTTACTGATGTCTGGAAGACGAGCCATTTCAAAAACCTCCCAGTTGTTAAGTCACATTCAGTTAGCCCAGCCCGTTACCTAGCAACCCCAAAGAGCCCAGCCTGTTACCCAGTTGATCTCCAGCCAGTTTGGTCAGCTACTGTATGGGCTGTACAATGGCTGCTGGAAAAACAAGAGTTTTGTTGTTGATTCACCATCCATAAACCAGCTGCTGCATTCTGGTTGGTTGTGCAGGAGGCTCCACTTCCTCTTTTCAAAGATGCATGGTTGTGTAATTGTACATCTGAGGCCCTAAAACATCCAATTCTGGAACTGATTAGACTTAAATCTCTTTATCTAACAATAATTTAGTGCAAAAAAACATATTGAACATGTTTGTATAGGCCGATTCTAACCTGTTTGAGGAAGCATAATAGGTCACCTTTAAATGCAAATTCCTTATTTGTTCCCCACATATTGGACAGTTCATTTAACTTTTCTTTACGTATAAAAACTACCACTGGGATCCATTTGCAGCGGATACTGAGGCTTCTGAATAGAACTATAACCCAAAGTTTATTATTCCGCTTTGTTTTGGTTGCTATACAAAATAAGAAGTCAAGTTAATAATGGATATGTAAAGCATGTTTAGTATCTGAGTGAACTTTTCATCCATCTTGGTGCTTAAAAGTATGTATATATATATATATATATATATATATAAATTTGAAGAACACCAATAATTTAATTTACATAGTTTGTCCTTCAGCGGTTTTGTTGATTGTACTAGATTCAAGGTGAAGTGTAAAAACCTGTTCAACACCTTAAATATCAAGAATTATAAGTTGTGTTTTACTGCTAGTGTACAACTCAAAAACATTTGGTAAACTTGGTTTGAGCAAGAATAGAGCTGGGTTTCCCTACACCAGTGAGTTTAATGCAACCAGTGCATAATATTGAATGTAGGGAGGTGAAATATGAGCAGACGCTTCAGGTATAAATGCAATTCATATTAAAAAAACAATATTTGTAATGCAAGTAAGCTCCTTCATTGATATTTCTTGCAATTTTATTGCTATACTTCATTTCCTTCAGGATTATTTTAAGCATTGCCTTAACATCTGCAGCAATAAAAACAGTTTATTTTCCAGGTTTAGACTGAAAACTTCAATGTTTCCCATTTTCTTATCTGCTCCCATTCAAAAAAAGGTACAAAATCGATGCATTAAATCTGAATTATGACAATCATTTTATTTATTGTACCAACATTAAAAATGAAATTGACCATGGGGGCACAAGGAAGAGTCCAATTTGTTTCCTGAAAATGTGTTTTGCATAAAAGGCAAACCAGACTTATGACATTACCGTCAGTATTTTTATTTCCAGAGCTCAGCTTTATTTTCCTCCGTTCCTTCTTGGCATCTCCTCGCAGTGCAGAACAGACTCTTTGTGACTCATTAATCACAGAAACACTCGCTCTTCTCTCCATGACCTATAAATTAAGTTTTCTCCCTCAGGTTTAAAACTTGATGAAACAACAATTTTGCTGAATTTTTGCCTTGCAAAATTCTTTCAAGGACTTTTGAATTTTCCAATGAAGCGTTTGCTGGGGGTCGTTAGTACAAACTCCAGTTGCTGAAGTAAGATTTATTGATGGCTCCTTCTTCTACAAAACTCAGACGGTTTTCATGCTTCTGGTCCCGTGCCTCTTGAATCCCAGTCATTCAGTGAAAGCAGAGCTGGATAGGATCGCCTCCTCCTGCTGTCGTATTTGTCCTTATGAAGGTGTTCAAGTTTCTGCTGTCATCCATTTCTCCTCCACTCCGCATCGGTTCTTCAATAAAGTAATATGAATGTTGCAGGAGTTAATCCTTCTGTATTCTTTGTTTCAAAGAATGTTGTGCCATTTGTGAATAGCAAAGAGAACTATTGAACATATATGAAAAAGAAGAGCTATTTTAAATTATTTTTTGGCTTTTTTGCTATATTTATTTTATTGTATTAGAATCTTATTTGTAGGAGGGAAACAAAAAAAATCAAAAACTGTATTTTTCATTAGTGCAAAAAAGCTATTTTCTTCCTTTTTGTACAATTTCAATGTTTTAAGCGAGACTTTAAAAAGCAATATGATGATGATGATGACAATGTTTCCTGTGACTGTAACTGCATGCTGTTTGTGTTGCCTTAATAATGGCTGCATCCCACTATGTCCAACCCTTCTGCTGTCCTTTCCTCAAAACTCAAATCCCAAACTCCAAAAGGATTTCCAGTCCCATCTGATCTAGTCCAGACCAGTCCAATCCAGTGCAGTCAATAAAGCAGTGCTTTCTGTGTACACAAAACTCTCTGCCTCTCTTTTCATCACACACTCCGTCCTGATCATTCAACATCGATTATATTCTAAATTATGTCTAGTTCTGCAGCATTGATAAAAACCAATGCACCAAATTTTATGTTATGATTTTATTTGTATTGATTTTTTAGGGCAGAAAAGTTTTGCAACATTCAGTTCTCATGAGTGAAAGTTAAACGTGTCCAGACCCAGTTGGTCGGATTAACAAACTGTACATACTGAAAAGTCTATTCTCTAGTAGAGATGCAGAAATCATTTAGATTTGGATGTTAGACTTAATTAAGTAGAAATGATATTTAAATAGTATGCTTCAGACTATAAGTTTCCACAGATTAGCTCTTTAGTTCTTATTTTCTCCTCAGCTGAGACAATCAGGCTGCTAGTTACCGTCAACAACTCAGTTTATGTTCAGAAATCTGAGTCTGCAGGTGGGAACCAAGCTGGAGGAGTTGGATCACGACTGAAGCGGCATCAAACCAAAAACATCATGAAAGTGCAAGTCTCCATTTCCATTTAAAGTGTCTAATGAAAACACGACACCATCAAAATCAAAATGTGCAAAACTACGAGAAATTAAACAGGAATGAAAAACTGTACTTCCTTTGTTCTTCAATTAAAAACTCTTCTGTTCAGCACAGCTGCTGCTGAAAAAAGGAATCTCAGTAAAGTTTCATGATGGCCCTACAAGTTCAATCATAATTTACCTCATTAATCAAATTGGCAGCTGCCGTTGAGGAATCCAGTGTAAGCTGAACAGTCTCTCTGCGGTTATTTGGGGTGAAAACAGGCCAGACTGAAAATTTGTAAAGCAGAACAGTATAGTAGCTCCAATCATAAAACAAACTTTTCTACTTCTAAAGTCGTTTACCAGATTCGGATTTCTGGATTTGTTCAAATTATGAAATGTTTTGCGCTCAGATTTTCTGAATTCTTTAACTGTAGCTTGGTTTTATTTTCCATCCAGTAATTCATGAAACAGCAACGCTGAAGTTGACTTAATCCTCTGCAGCATCTTCAGGGCCACTTACACTGTTTTTCTGGATCTGTTACATTTCAAAATCTGCAGTACTTAGATTTTCTTAAATCTGAATCATTCATTGTGTTTGTTTCTGAGTCAGTAGCCAATTAGGAAACACTGGATCCCATTCGCTTTGGTTTTGGTCACTGAACAGATGTTTTCCTGTTCATTATGAAACCAGACCTTGGTGCACCAAAATCTGACTTTAATTTCTTAAACATGACTAACATTCATCAAACGTTGATGCAGCTTTTTTGACTGAATAAAACGGACTAGATTAGTAGCCAGGAGTTAAAATGAGAAAGCAGAGAAAAGTAAATCAGCCTAAAGGCATTTAGGACATTCAGGGCAAGTAGATAAATATTAAATGACTACTGAATTAGATCTGCAGCACTATGAAATCCAGCTGCCAACACATTATGCAAACAGCTTACTGCTCTTCATTGATTCCTCAACAAATTGTCGGGCTAATTAGCTTCTAGTGCAGAGCCGTTAAATGGCTGCCTTTTCCTTCTGCCACAAATGTGTCACATCGGGGAGGAAGCCGTTTGCTAACTCGTGTCGTCTCATACAGGACAGCACTAACTGGCAGTCCTGATTGACCAAAGTGAAACCTCCAGGCCAAGCAGCAGCAGCCTAAAGTCATTCGCATTCCCCACTGACACACGAGTGGAAACACTGAGGAACTGAAGCTACAAGTTTAGCTTTTTAAAGACGGATCCTTTATGTTACAGTAGAACCGTTAGTCCATGCATAGTGAGAACATGACTGGATGTCAACAGGAAAAAACTAAATTGCTACCTGTGCAATCCATAAATATATGGATTTCATTGTACAGCCATCACCCTAAATACTTTCATCAATAAAACCTTCAATAGACAAAAAGTGACTTTTTGCCGTTTTCCTGATATTTCAGTAGTTTTGAAGAGTTTTACCTTTTGCTCCTGTAAGAAGAACAGCTAATTTAATAAGACTATAGCATCTTCAGTAAAAACACATTTATAAGCCTGTCGCATAAATCAGTGAACTACATGATAAATTAAAATGAGCTCAATCATTTAAATTTGCACGATTTATCCTTTATCACCCAGTTTCTGGTAGAAAGAAAGAAATCATTGAGCTCATTTTAATTTATCATGTAATTGATTTATTGCTTACTGAAACAGGCCTGTAAGTTTCTGTGGCGACTTGATGGAAATCAGAGTTGATTAAAAAAAAAAAAAAAAAAATCCCCTTTCCAATTATTCTGGACTTGCTGCGTTTTTTACTCCAGTCGCTTTGAGTTATTTACTCCAGTTTTGTCTTTAAGATCATCTTCAGCTCTGAAACCACGACAAACGACTTTCTGATATTTGTCTCATCAATTTCTAAATGAACTCACTGGGAATATAAATGTCAGCTTAACTGATAATATTTAGCTGAATGTAAGCCTCTTTACCCACCAGTTTCCACTCATCCCAGTGGATTTCTCTGCCGTTGTGGTGTTTCAGTCAATCAGGCTTAGATTTTAACGCCGCGGGGAAACGGAGTCAGTCAAAAACGAATCTGCTGCCTTTGAGTTAATGAATTATTGTTTTTAAAAAAAAACGACTCGCTGCTGCTGCTTCTTCACTTCAAATATTAGAGTCTGGAAATGTGGTAGATAAAGATGACTAACATTAGTAAACTGTGGGTGAAAAACACAATTATGTTTGTTATGAGCATAAACTAAATTAGCGGTTATCTGAAGCTGCCTGTGAAGATGTGAGGTTTAGTCACGGATCCCTGAGCAGCGAAAGCTTCATACAGCCTGGAATATATTCAGCCTGCCAGACAAAACATCAAAGCTTTTTAAAAAGGAGGAACATGGAACTGAGAAGCCAGCTGCACCCATCTCTACAGGTGTCTCTGGTTTAACTCCAGGGTGTGTTTTCATGTCAGCGAGGGATTCACACACTGAATCTGTTCGAACCCTGAGGATGAGCTCGCACCGAGAGGTGAAAGGTCATTGGACTTGGACTGGAGAACCAGAGGCAACAATAAAACAGGAAATTATGTTTCATCTTTTAACTGAATGCTCTGGAATAAATACTCATGTTCAGTCATGTACTTCCCAACATTGTAGCATTTTTATAAAATGATAGTTTAATAAAAATCATGAGGAATAACTTGCTCATTAGACTACGTCTTCATCAGCTGTGAACGCAACACAAACATGAGTAGATATGGCTCTAAAAATAACCATTATTTTCGTAATCTGTTAATCTGTCGGTTGATCCCATAAAAGATTGGCATGCTTGCACAATTTTACAAATACATTATGCAAATAAACAATTTAAATAAGAAAATACACATTTTATTGACTAAAATGCAAAGAACTGGGTCAAATTAAAAGGAGTTTTGGCTGACAGTGTTTTTATTTTTAAACAGTTTTGGCTTATTTTCTGTTCAGAGTGAAGCGTCTTTTCAGATCAAGTGTTTTCCTTCATTAATCCAGACTCTACATGAAGCGTTAATGTACAGAGAGTTTCAAAGAAGATCCACAAGTTGGCCAACAAACACGTAGCAAAGCCCTCAGTTACTGTGGAAAATCAGAACCGCTTATTCGTTTAAATTAGATCTCAAATCATCCTAAAATATTTTTCATGTACTAAAATATAATTTTTTTATGTATGCATGTTCTTATGAAAACTCAGTATAACACCACAACAGACCAACCAGGATGATTTTTAGCTTTAATCAACCGTTAACCTCCCCTGACAAGCTTAGAGGAAACTGAAATACCGCCTCTGGCCACAACGCCAGTGTACATTGGTTAAGGTGGAAAACCGAGGAGGCGCTGTTCCATTTAATTAAAAACTGTTTATATCAGGTAGTATTACAGTTTTTAACGGATACAAACAGATTTCTGACTCAGTATTCTGAGATTTAAGCCACAATTCAATTTCCTTAGAAATGGGACTTAAAATTAGGATTTGATTTTCTGGCAATTCTGAGGTTAAAATCAAAATACTAAGGAAAAAAATGCATTTCTAAAGTGAGAAGCAGTACAGCATACATTATATTAACAGGTTTTTTTAATTTCACTTTATTTGCATGATTTATTGACCACCTCAAAATTATAAATTTTTCAAGACCATTTTTTTTTTTTACAGTTTGTAGTAAAAAAAAAAAACAAAAAAAAATGCCAGGTTTCAATTTAAACAAAAAACTTTACGAAGCACTCAAGTTTATGCAATCAGTTTAAAGAAGAACGTCAGAGAAATGAAGGTAGGCTTGAGATGCACAGGACGGCTCTGATTTCCGGGTTCTCATGAGGATTTAATTGAGGCCAAATTCCCCCTTATCTGAGAGCAGATCTGAGCTGACAAAGCAAAGTGACAAACCAAATATTTCCTGTTATGTTTATGAAGCTGCCATTCTGCTTCAGAGGAGCGTTTGTTCTGCAAGCAGCAGCACATCCAAACTGATTTATTATTCTTTCTGAAAATACAAAGTTATCTGAGCAATTAAGAATACAGACAAAAAACTAAATCTAGAAAAGCCCCTTTGATGCCAGCTCAGGGTTTCGTATACAAGAAAAATCTAATCTGCACTATTGCTGCCAGCCATAACATTGATCTGCTTTAAAGTAAAGCACAGAGTATGAATGAAAATATTGTTGCAGGCAGAATTGGGTAGCAACTAGTTACATGTCCTCCAATACATTTACTTGGGTGACTTTTGAAAATATGTACTTTTAGCAGCATTTTTACTATGCTGTACTTTTTACTTTTACTTGAGTAGTTTTATTTTGAAGTATTTTTACTCTCACTCGAGTTAAATTTCTGGATTTTCTTCCCAGTGAATGAAAAACAAATGTTAACCAGAAACTCAGACTCAAACCTGTTAAAGTTTAACATGTTTCTTATTGAAAGGAACTGATTTGAAAACACTTTATTTTGCTTGAATTTGTTATTTACATGAATTATTGTCCTTTTGGTCCTTAAATATGTCCACTTAACCATTAGGTCCATCTGATGTAATTTTTAAATATTAAATGATTGATAATTTGATCAGTTAGGACTTGAGTAGACTTTTTACCAAATACTCTTCCAATCGAGTAATTTTACCTTTAAGTCAATATTAAAGTAGTTCTATACTTTAGTATTTGTGGATTCTCTACCTTCTGCTTACAGGTTTTGGGGGAGAAATTAAATCCAAAACTGCAACCGTTTGAATTTCCACTAAGCTGCTTTATCCAGCAGAGGGCGCTCAAGAGCTCGTTTCATGAAGGCGAAGTTCATCAAGAACGAGCACAATTACTGGATTAGGGATGTTATGCATGACCTTTCAACTTTAAGTTTGTAGGGCTGGACTGACATTTCAGAGTCAACTACGCATGAAACAATGCATTTAGTAAATCTTAAATAAGGTGAGAACTTTCCACTCAAAGCTTTTCACAAGTGAAAAACTAAACCCAAGAGAAAAAAAAAATATATATATATATATATATATATAAATAAATAAGATATTGCATAACTAAAATGTAGCACTTCCTGCTCAGGGGAGGTTTAACCTGAATTAGCAGGAAGGATTTTATCCAGTTTGAGTCGCCATTAACTTTATAATAAAAACAAAAAACCTGGTAATAGTCCATATATCCAGACCAAATGAGTATCAGCCTTATTTGTACTAAAGAGGATTTACGTCATCTATGTCAAAAAAAGTTATCAACCTTTTGTGTGTTTTGAGCACCACCTAGTGGCAGTGTTGAGCACTGCTCGTGCCAACAGCATTACACAACACACCGTTATGTAATACCAGTTTAAACCAGCCTGTGTTTCAGCGCTCAGGTTAGAAATAAAACACGTGTAACATCAAAATGTATAAATTAAACAGGATACATTCATTTCTTCTAAATGTGATTATTAATGTAGCACTATTGTAACAGATGTTTTCACTGATTTCAGAGTTTTAAATCCACCTACTATGTAATAGAGCAACAGAAACTCCAGTACAACCAGATTATTTTTTCATTCATTAGTGATTTATTTAATATTTAGAGAAGTCAAGTCTTAAAGGGAAACAGGGGATGAGTCCCCACACATGGAGCTGCTGAGCCGGCCTGCTGTGGGTTACAAAATGTTCAGTTATAAAAAGTCAAAGTAGCACATGCAGAAACGGCAGCATGAAGCCAACAGGCAGCTGAAGGGATGCCACAGTCTGTGCATAACCCTCAGCCAGTTCAATGTGCTATGAAGCTAGCTAGTGAATAAAAATCCCCATTTAAAATAAACTAAAGATTAGCCTGGTGAGGGCAAATAAAGCCTGGTGGCCCGCCAGGCTGGTGAAACACTGGAGAAAAGTTGACTTCTGTCTACATCACTAGTTCTAAGCAGGAACACACAGTTTCTGTATTTCTATGTTTCTCTGGGCTGCTCTCGGTCCAGTCCCTGACTAGGCGCCGTTTCCCTGCCGAACCGAGCCAACCAGAGGCCTGAGGCCGCAGACGGCTCCTAGGATCTCTGGGGCGCTTAACCCCTCCACCACGATGAGGTGGCAGCCCCCGGAGGGGAAAAATGAAACCAGAAACAGTTCAACTGGTCTGGGAGAGGCCTGAAGGTGGCGCTCTGGTATTATAGCAGTGATTGTAGAGGAAGACCTGTCAGTAGTAACTGGTGGAAAATGGCTGCTTCCAGCTTCCTTCATTACAGGCTGACATAAGAATTAAAAAGTTTTATTACATTTGGGGTCAAACAGGACAATGAGTAATAGAACAATGCAAAAATACTTTGATCACAAAGGGAAATTAAATGCATAACCAGTATATGGATGACCATATTGGTACGAACTGTTAACTTTGTTTTCTGCATTTTTTGTTTATTTTTTTCTATCCAGCAGCTCCAACCTGGTCTGGCGTTCTGATTGGCTGGTTCCTTCCTGGAGGAGGGCACCAGCTGGCATGATGCTGCCATCACCTAACCGTTCTCCCTCTCCTGCCGTTAACTCTTCACTCCATGAATGTAGAAAGTTCTCCTGACCAGCTGACCTGTTGTGTCTCTGCTCCGTCTTCTCGGCTCCAGTCGGTCGTTTCAGATGGCTGATGGTTCTGAGCCCGGTTCTGGTTCTGCTGGAGGTTTCTTCCCGTTACAGAAGAGTTCTTCCTCTCCACTGTGGCTACATGCATGCTCCGTATGAGGGATCGATGTAAAGACAACGACTCGACACAAGCGAGTGGCTGAGGCCCCCTGTTGGTCAGGAGGAGTGAATGCTGTAAGTAATGACTCCATGCAGTCTGCTAGGTTCCCTTTGGTACGAACTCTAAACTATTTTAATAATTAACTAAGCTTATTGTACTAATTATAATTGTAATATATGTGAACAAATAATTTCAGTTTGAAGTGCATCAAGACACTTGTTGTGAATTGGCGCTGTATAAAATTGAACACCTAAAACAACTAAACCCCCCCAACACAAAAACTCAAAAACTAAAGCTCCCCAACTCAAAAACTAAACCCCCCAACACAAAAACTCAAAAACTAAACCCCCCAACACAAAAACTCAAAAACTAAACCCCCCAACACAAAAACTCAAAAACTAAACCCC
>CAEGAE010036201.1:0-26498 GCA_903067095.1 Girardinus metallicus | reverse complement strand
ATTGTCCCTAGGTGTGAGTGTGTGAGTGCATGGTTGTTTGTCCTGTGTGTCTCTGTGTTGCCCTGCGACAGACTGGTGATCTGTCCAGGGTGTACCCCGCCTCTCACCCGGAACGTAGCTGGAGATGGGCACCAGCAACCCTCCCGACCCCGTTAAGGGACTAAGGGTGAACAGGAAATGGATGGATGGATGGATGGATGAAAATCTAAGAGTTTTAAAACACTTCTTTTTCAAATATGTTCTGCTTGTAGTCCATAATAGCTGTATACATTTTCCAACCTGAAATAAAAAAAATATGGAGAAAATAAAGAAAAAAAACTTGCTCAAGGCAGCTGAGAACTAGGCGTTGCTGCTGAGTGATGACATTATGTATGGAACACCACACTAAGACATTAGTTTATAAAAAAATGTCAATTCATGACAAAAATGGTGATAGCAAAAGCTCTAGTTTTAGTTTGAGTTCATAAACTGGAGAGTTGTATAGTAATTTATTCAAAGAGGATAAGAGAAATGGAACCTAGAGACCTAAAAACAGACACTCCACCCATTAACTTTGCATTAATGTTTACTGCAATTCCCTTAATTGCTCCGAGCACAACATATATGAATATGCAAATAAATTAATTAATATATGTTGTGTTTTGAGCAAATTTAGGTTCTTTTGTTTAGTTTTAAATATCTGAAATGTTGCTAAGACCTTTCTTGTTTCATCCAGAGTTTTCACTCAATTCTTTTGTTGGTGGCGAAATCTGAAATGGTGTAAGTTACTCAACATGTTGTTGCTAGGTAACCAAAGAGTTAGTTGATGCTGCCCACCTTGCTTTGCTCACAGTGAGAGGTAGAGCAGTTAAAGCCTTTCCTCTGCCTACATCTCCCTGAAAGTTATGCAGTTTTGGATCGGAGTTCAATGGAAATTCTATATATTGAATATTCTATCATATGTATTATCTATTGATCATGTGTCTATTGTGACATACATTGATACTTATTTATTGTCCATCCCTTTTCTGGGTATGTATTTTCTTTGGAGTCCGTTCTGTGGTGGAGTGAAGCGGGGACTCAAGCAGTGTAAATTGAGGGTCATACAATTATTGTGCAAGTCTCCCTTTTCACCATTTTACTTGGAGGTGCAATTTCTCTAATGCAACTGTTATGAAGTGATCCTGAGGATACTGTGGCTAAACATTTTAACATATTGAAGGTTTTTTTTTTTTCAGACAGAGAAAAGGGGGAGAGAGAAGGCAGGAAAACTTGCAATATAGTGCCAAAGGTCGAACTTATATATGTAAACGTGATAAATCTGTAATTTAAGAAATAATTGTGTTTCCACGTATTATTTCAGGATTTTTAACATTTGTAAGGTAAAGCTGTTTTACAGACATTAGTACATTTAAAGCCTGTGCTTTAAAGTGCTACTGTGTAACTGGGCGGTAGGTTTGCCTTAGATATGAACAGAAGGAAAAGGAGAAATACAAGCACTCTCTCTTCCACTCAGAGCAGCTCTTTTTGAACTGGCCAATCGATGACCCAGTTTATGATTGACATGTGGAATTTACAGTGCAACACAATAGCTTGTTTCATGTAAGGGAATGAAACCTCACAAGGGCTGAAAACCAAGTTGCGTGTGTTATTCTTTGCGCTTTTAACTGTCACCTACAGAGTGATGGACTCCGTCTCCGACTGGTTGGAGTCCTGCTGAGAACACGGAGCGTTCTGCTGGTAATAACAGCTGTTTACTCTGCAGCATATAATTTCTGCAGCTTATTCAGGCCTGGTTTTATAGATGGAGGTTTTGTCAATGCTGCTGTTGGAAACATCTGATTGGTTTCAGTTTGCCTTGCAAAAGCATAATATAATACCCTTTGAACTTTTTCACATCATGTCAGCCATAGACGTCAATACAGTTTTTTGGGATTTTATGTGATCGATCAACACAAAGTAGTGCACAACTGTGAAAGTAAAAGAAAAAGAATACTTTGTACAACGTCCTTTTTGTGAGACTGAAGACAAAACCACTCTATGGTTTTTGTAGTTAGTTATTGTACTACCTACTTCCCTTCAGTTATCTGTGCTACTGTGTGCCTTTCTGTCACAGAAAAGCCAAGTAAAATGCAGAGCAGTTTGTTATTAAATTACAAAATGTAAAAGGGTTAATAACACCTTTGCAAGGTCTTGTATGTTACTTGGTTTATTTATTTGATGTGGTAGGCCTGAAATTAGCTGTTATAAATTAGTTGAATTTATAAGACTGGATAAATAAAGATAAATAAGAGCCATTTTGTAATGAAAAAACTGGAAGATGAACTTGATCACTATTCTTGTTTCCCCCCCCCCCTTCTTCTATCTAGCTAACTTTATAATTACGTTTTCCAAAAATACTTTTTCTCCACAAATTCATAAAAATCTTTCTACTTTTATTATGTAGCTCACAAGTTCAAAAAAAGAGTACTGTTTCAAGACTGCTGAAATAGACTACTGATATCTTTGCCATCACAGAGATCATCCATCAATAGAAGCATAGAAACCGAGAGCAAGAAAGCTCTGTAAAACCTCTGCACAGCCTTGTGTACACAGCAAGAAGTCAGTGCCAAACTGAGATTTGTCAGTGAAATATTATGAGCTTCCGGCATGCCAAGATTATTAAATATGCTGTTGCCCAATATTTCACTATTGTCTTTTTGCATCTTAATTTGGTCAAACATCTTTATTACTGATGCGTTAAGATTTATGAAAGCCTTACACAATTTTTTTTTTTTGCCTTTTGCTACATTTCCAAGCAGAATGCTAATTAATTCAGTGACGATGTATTGTTTTCTCATGCTTTCAGATTCAGTCAGACTATTCATAATGAGCCATAATTATTCATTCTAATCACTCCGAAACAGGGACAGATTACATAAATGTCTTATGCACATTGAGAATAAACTGCTCATATTTAGTTTTTTTTTTCTTAATTTAATAATGACTGTACTGAATTTATTTTAAATTTAATTATTTATTGTTGAGTGAACTTTTCTCAGAAGCTGCCATTATTCATTTAGCATATCCCCCAGCACTGCTGACTGATCTTATTAAGTAAAACTCATCAATAAGGCACAAATAATGTTTGAAACTCTGCATATTTAATATTACCTGAGTTCATTCTAGTGCTGTTCTTTTTTATATTGGATGTAAAACAAAAGGAGCCTGTGATGAAAGATACAAAAGTGTAGCAAAAGGTAAGCTAATTTTATCAGCTCCCCTGAGGAACTACTGCAGTCACTTAAAACGTACTAAACCTGATACGATGCGGAAATGGACAATAATTATTTGTGACAACGTATCAACTTCATTTCAGACTAATTGTATGTGATAAATCAGTTTCTTGCTACGCAGATAAAGGAGCCGCTGGAATCTAAGTTTCTATACAATTACTATAAATACATTCTCATTCATGTTAGCATTTTATATTAGGTGTCATACATCCAGAAACGGAAAACTCTTTTTTTCCACACTTTTTCTTCCTGTTCTCTTGATAAAACTAGTCCAATGTGATTTGTGATATAATTTGAGAGTTATGTCTTTTTTCTTCACCTGCATTGCTCAGCGATAATGACCACTTTAAATCCATTACACTTTTGACTGGACCATTCTGGTAATTGGCTGCAATGTGCATTTCTCATGTGGGGTTGAAATGTGACCTACCTCTGCTGCACTGCTTTAAGAACGTTCTCACTCACAAAAAGTGGTAGTTGTAGAAAATTTATTAGTCTGCTCAAGAGCCTGACTCAGTTAAAATCCTGGCAGTTACATAGTTCAAATACTCAAAGGATCTTTCCATGATATGGCCACAAAAACAAGGCTCTCTTACTGGTGTTCACAGGGCCCCAGTGTGATTTGTGATATCACACTGGGCCCAGGGGCCAGGTGTGATATCGTCTACAGTAACCAGGTACTACAGAGCAGCCCATCAGCCCAGATACTACAACATAGTGCGAGATGAGGACAGAGCTATGTTAACATGCAACAGTCTACGTTAAATATGTGCGTTGGACTTTTCCCCCTAACAGACTATCACAGTCTTTCTATTGGCTGATCAAATCAGTGGCCTTTTTTTCATGGGCGATGTGGCTCTGTACCCAAATTGCCATTCCATCAAGGGGCGGGACAAACAATTGAATATAACAAAAAGATTTTTGGGAGTTGTGTCACAGATGAGTTGTCTATAACTTATTTGGAAGTCAATCAGGTGAGGCCTGCAAGAAAATGTAGCCATGCACTGCCACTATCTAATGATGCTGATCAAAAGGTCTTTTTCCACTGTTTTTTTTATTTATTTTTTTTTAATCTGCATTCACCTTTAATTTATAATCTGAGATAATTTAGGCAGGTCAAACCCGGGCTGTATTGTAGTTTATCATTGAACCCAAGAAGTTGCAATATAAAATAGAGATTGTTGTCAATTCAAATGAGTTTGGGTTTGTTGTCTAGAACATGTTCAGGTTTGTTGTCTTGGCTCAGAGCTCATTGTTCCATGTCCATACTGCTTTCCTGAAGTGATGAGTATCTCCTCCCACTGAACATGTCTCACTCCATGCCAGGGAATTAGAAACTCTCTAATTATAGAGCCCATGGGTGGATCCTGGGCTGGTGAAGGGACTGGAAAGAATCTTAACAGGTAGTGAGCTGCAAACAGGAGGTTTTCCATGCAGTATGATGCTTCAAGCTTTTATCTTGAATAGATTGCCAAAATTGGTAAGGAAAGTTTGATCCATTTTTTGGAGTGCATTGAAGAGCAAGAGTGAAGCAACATCATAATTTGTGGCATGAGCTGTCTGCCAGACTTTGTCTCACTCATGAGACATTTTGAGCCATGGTGGTCATGTTGAATGTGACGTAAATAATCCTGTTTTGTCGCCTACATAGGAATCAAACTATTCATTGAAATTCAACTTCTTATTAGTCCACTACAAGCAGCAGAAAGTAGGGAAAAAAATATTTTGGTCTGCTGATGCTAGTTAATCCAAGAAAGTTGGTGATGAACAGTGGGCATCTGACAACACTAATTTGTTTCACGGGCGGTTACTTTATATTGGAGGAGTTCAAATCATTATTGATATTTTTAACTTAAACATGTGGTGATCAAATTCAAAATGATGAAGATAATGAAACCACTGATTTTCACCACCCACCTAAACACTGCTGCAGTCCGAACTCAACCCCCATATGGTCACGTCACTCTGCAGTCCTGTCCTACTTCACCTCCCAAGCCAGGCCTGACATGCCTTCAATGCACTCACTCAATGCACTTTACTGGAAACATTTCAGGTTGACCTAATGCAGCTAGGAAGCAATTCTGTTTTTCCATAACTATAAATGTCATATCTCAGTGAATAATTAAACTAATGTGTGTTTGACTAAATGTCACATTAAACCTGCTGTATGCAACTTTTAGAATTTTTATCTTTTTTTTTTTTTTTTGCTAAAATCCATGAAAAGATCAAGTTCTTCCACCTCCTCCCTGAGCTGCTATTGACATCTGGAGAAATGCACCATTCCCAACCAAAAATAACCAATCGGAGCCAGGAAGAGAGTTTTAGCGCTGTCACTTAACGTTACAGGAAAATCGTTTATTCGCTGTCATGCTAACTATTCTGAACATTCACAACAGGCTCTGCTAGCTGCAGCATAGCAGAGAGCAAGCTTAAAATAGTATTATTTTCCCAGTACACTGACATAAAAGTGAGTGGTTTAAGCTTTACACTCTTCATCTATGTCTAAGAATTGTATTTTGAATTAAGAAAGGAACTATGTCTTGGATGTCCTATGCCTTGACATAATTTTCTATTTAAATTCTTTGTTGGATTAATGTTGCCAATAAACTTTAACTTTTTCATGTAGCCAGTAATCAGATACCACCAACAACTCTCTCAGTAAAAGGAACTAGTAAGAAATCTAGACATTTTTTTGGTGTTTTGGGACACTTGGAGACCGAAGTGAAAGCACATATTGTTCTTAATCTTCTTAAGGAGCAGCAGTGGACCCTGTCCCAAAGCACTTGCATGTGGCACGCAGCGCTCCTTCCCATCTGCAGTCAGAGCAGATGTTCACCGCTCTGCATCCAGATTGCAAAAGAGTTGCATGTGTATGAACCCACTGCTCGCTGATGGATGTAAATGCAACATTTTCTTTGCCTAAAATATCTACCAGGCAATACTTAAAATAAAACCTAACTAACTTTAGTGTGGTGTCTCTTTTGCCAAGGCCAAAGAAAGGAGGAATGTGAAGTTGCAACATTAAAATAAATTTAATTAAAACTGCAACAGAATAAGGTTCATTTGTAGTTTTCAACATGTCTAGTTTTTTTTTTTTTTTGGTGCATTTCTCTCATCCACACCATCCATTACTGTTGCATGCACACAATCAATTATGCAAAATTTGTACTGTTGGCAAGACTTTTCTGGATGGATGACAACAATAAGCATGAAGGAAGTCTCCAATGTTTCTAAACCATTCCTGTGGCAGAACTTTGAAAACGAAAAGGTGATAATGATTTATTGAGCAGTGTGAGCTTACTGTAAGTGGCTGTTGGCCATTAGTAATGCTAAAGGTACAGAATGTATGTTATTCTATCCTCTGATTTTGAGTAAATGTCAATGTTTGCATCCTTACTGTAAAGTTAAATTTAAAACACAAGACTGGATAAAAAATAAGACATTTTCATGTACCTAGCATTTTTCATTTTTTGCAACAGAATACGGTTACACAAAATTAAAGAATCCAGTTGCATCAATCACCTGATCCAGCATTTCTTAATTTATGGTTAGAGGGCCACACAAAGTCCTTCTGATGGCTGCCAATTGTATGTTGGCCACACCATGGACAGCCATGTTTTAAACCACTTAAACTGATCATCAGGGTCTATAAAATGTCATCTGGCCTGGGAACGCATCCGAGTTCCCCAGTGTGAACTGGAGGATGTGGTGGTGGAGAGGCATGTCTGAATTTTTTTCTCCTTGTGACTTCATCATGGATAACCACAATACGATAAATAAAAACTGGGAAGCAGTTTGAGAATCAAGAAACCTTTTATTTATAAAATGTAAAATGACCAATATCAATGCATATTTAAGCATGTGTTTGACCTTAAAACTAGGCAAGCATAAAAACTGAAATATTTCCACCAGCTAAAACTTGACTTTTTTCTACACTATTTGCAGTTTTTTCAAAAGATTTTGAAAATTGAGAATTTTTTATTACAAAAACATGCTGTTTCATACATATACACTTAGTACTGAGATGGGCATATTCTTACACACTTGCTATAAGTATTGAAATAATACATAAAAGAAAAAGTAATCACAAATTTGGATTAATTTGGCAATGGTTGGAGAAGAAAGAATTAGTTTTTCTTTTTTCAGTGTTCCTAAAGTCCTTTTTATGAAACAAAGTATGTTCTTATAAAATATTTCATGATGCTGTCAGGTGGACAAAGAACTGGGAACAAAGCCAGGCACAGAGGGACATGGACAGCCAGGCAGAGTGTCAGTGTTATAAAACATCAAGCTGCTGCCCATAAGATACTATAAAAACAGAGATTTTGTCATGGTGGTGCATTGTATTGTTGTGCTGTATGAATATGGAGAACAGCTGTATCTATTTGTGGAAGCTCTTTTCATATTTGGAGGGAGAGGGAAGGATCATAGGCAGGAGGAAAATATGAATCTTCAAATAAAAGCAGCAGGAAGAGGAACTCGACAAATGAAGCTGAAACTTTAGGAGCACATAAAGGAACTTTTTTTGAAAAATTTTGCATAGACAAAATAATTTCATCCCTGCTGGATTTTGTATGTTTAATCAGTCAAAATGAATGGAAAGCTTCTTTTTTTAATAGTTTTAGAAAGAATGCCAATCAAATCTACAAAATGACATTATACATAGCTGCTAAAATTTTATTTGCAACATTTTGCTAAATGGAATGGAAAAACATTCAGGTCCCAGGCAAATCATGACTTAGTACTTATTATTCGGAAAGACAAAGCCTATGTCCTGGATCCTCTCTCATACTGTTTTCTTCAGCTCCCCTCATAACTTTTTACATGTTTTAGCAGAGAGTTGAGATGGCCGTGGAAGAAGGTTGATGTGTCAAATGAACCATTTCTGAGTTTATTTGGCTGCAGATTTTCTATTGTCATCCTGCTTAATTACAATGACAGCCCATTATCCATTACAAAAAAGATCCACCACATTTTAATTCAAAACATCTTGGCATGTTAGCTGGTCACTGATGTAAAGCATGATAGCAAAGCCCCGAAGCCCGTATGCCAGAGAAACAAAAAATCTCCACCATACTTAAATGGAATCTATTACACAAAATCCACTTTTTGCATTTTTTTTTTCGGCTCTAGTGGTTCTAGAAACAAATAAAAACCTTACTTTTTTCTGGCAGTAAGTTGATGTTGGAAAACAAAGGGTTTCATAAACCTCCCATCTGTGAAGTCACAATCGCCAAGGCATTGCCCCGTTACTAAGCAACCTCAGCAAAGCCCAACCTTTCACATTGCAACCCAAGTGAAGGGTCTGTACAATGGCTGCTGTAAAAGACAAGTGTTTTGTTGTTGACTTACCATTCAGAAGCCGCTGCTGCATTCTTGCTGGTTATGCAGGAGGCTCCACTTCTGCTTTTAGGTTTGATTCAGGGTAAAAAAGTTTAATTTATGATGCTGTCTTGGTTTCAAACTAAGATGTTGAGTCTTACTTTGAAATCACACAATGAGAGATAGCTGTCTACATAAATGGATGGTAGTAATTGTGATGGATGCAGTGTATTTTTATAAACTTTATTGTCATTTTAATGAATCTGTACTTCCGTATTTTTCCATGTGTAAATATGACCGCCTTTTCTTGTTTTTTCCATTCCCAGAATTCTTCCTGGAGCTCCTGGAGAACACGGAGCGGTCCCTGAATGAGATGTTTGTGAGGACCTACGGCAAGCCTTACATGCAGAATGCGGAGGTCTTTGAGAACCTGTTTGCCGAGCTCAAGCGCTACTACACAGGAGGAAATGTTAATCTGGAGGAAATGCTTAATGACTTTTGGTCCCGGCTGCTGGAGCGCATGTTCACGCTGCTGAACTCCCAGTATGTCATCACTGAGGACTATCTGGAGTGTATCAGTAAGTACACAGACGAGCTCAAGCCATTTGGAGATGTTCCCAGGAAGCTCAAGGCTCAGGTTACCCGTGCATTCATCGCTGCACGCACATTCGTCCAGGGACTCTCTGTAGGTCGGGAAGTGGCCCAGAGAGTGTCAAAGGTAAAGTTCTTTACCAGTTTAATTGAGCTAAATTTTTACTTGCAAATGTGCTTTGTCCTGTCACCTTAAAGAGACTGAATTTGATTTAGGTGGAAAATATTTACCATCTGACCCCAAATTAAATAAAAATTTTATCGTAAACAAATACATGCTTAAAAACTTTCTTCTCTATGAATTCCTGCACTCTTTCTGACTAATGCACACTCTTAATGTAATCATCTCCAGGAAATGGGAGGCTCAAGGCAGCCTGTTCTGTCACTGTCTGGAAAACAGGTTTGAAGGGTGTGTGGATTTCTCGGGAGAGTTGTCCTGACAATGAAAGTGAAGAGAAGAGCATTTCTGCTATCAAGGTTTATTGCTCTCTCGCCTAATATTTGCTCACACGGCATACACAAGCCATTAATCATGGTGTTGGAGTCATTTCCAGTTTGATGCAATATAGTGTAGGTGCTGCAGCTTTGGGATTGGAGCAGCTCTGATTACCTACAAAAGTTAGATAAAAGAAAAAGCAAAAGGCTAAGCCTTAGATGAAGTCACATTGAGCAACAACAAAGCTGTTCCTAAAAGGCATCTTAATGTTTGAAAGAAACAATGATTCAATACGCTGCAAGCCATTCTGTTTACCCCACTTGATCCCCCCCAACAATCATTTTAATTCAATTATCAGCCATATGATAAATATTAACCGAGCCTTTGTACAGTTGAAGCAGAGGCCAGTGGAAATGTTGTAACCCTCAATTATCGGAGACGGACGGAGAAAAGGAAGCAGATACCCTGCTCTTCTCCACATAATCCACGATTCATTTCAGGCTGTCCTCACCACAGTGAACTCGGTGAACCTAAAAGATATTTCCTTCACTTCAGCTTCACCTCCCCTCTCCAGTAACAGTGGTGAGGCTCATTTAGAATCAGTCGCAGAGGATGTGTTGTTGGCACGTGTTTACCGGGTTACACCCTGCGCTCTTTCCGAGCCAGCATGTCCCAACTTCACCTCTTGACATTTCAGTGGGACCCTGGGATGCAGGTCAGGTGTCTGGGACTGCAGCCCTTTGATCCGTGACGTACAAACTCGTCATGACAGATTGAGGGAAAGCATAATGAAAAGAGACACCCTGCTGGAGGCGACCGTTTCACGGGACAGCCAAGCTTAGATTTACAGTACACTGAATTAAAGAGGGTGATGTTGAACTTATATTTCTCTTTTGCTGCAGAAGTGATAAAAATATAACTGCAGCTACAGCTTCAACAAAGTGCTTTACAAAAATATGCAATCCCCTCTACATTTTTTCCATTTGGTCTCGTTACAGCCACAAGTTTTACTGTATGTTTGTAGATTTTGTTTTAGACCACCTGAAAGTAACGTATCATTGTCAAAGGATATTAATTATGCATGATTCTAACTTATTTTTACTTTCAAAAATCTGAAAAGTGAGACTTGTGTTTGCTTTTATATGCCAATATTTACCATGAAGTTCATGTCTTGTGAAGTATATCTTTCACTATTTGAGTTTGTGCACCTAAATTTTCAAGGCTTGCCACAGATTCTCAGTTTTACTTAGGTCTGGATTTTAACTAGGAAATTTGCAAACATGAAAACGTTTAGATCTAAACCATTCTCTCGTTGCTCTGGCTCTATGTTTTGTGTCATTGCTCTGCTGGAAGGTGAACCTCTGTCTCACTTTCAAGTCTTTTTCAGCCTCAAAATGGTTTTCTTCCAGCATTCCCTTGTATTTAGCTCCATCCATTTTACAATCAATCCTGACCTTTGTTCTGTGCCCACTGAATTCAAAACATCTTGGCATGTAAAGCATCAGTGACCAGCTAATGCTTTACATTAGCTGGTCACTGTAATGTAAAGCATTACAGTGACCAGCTGTAATGCTGGTCACTGCATGCTTCTTCAGTGGGCATGCTGAAGAATCATGCCCACTTCTTCAGCATGAAGTGGGCATGCTGAAGAAAAGCATGCCCACTTCATAATGATGACTCCACCTTATTTTACCATCAGTGTGGCATGTCTTATTTGATAGCCTATCATGGCGTATCAGCAATGGTGATAGTTTGGTAGGGATGCATTTGTTCTTTACTCTTTCTAATTTTGGAGGTTTCACCCTTGACTTGTCGAGGGTGAAACTGTTTGTGAATCTGTCTGTTCTCTGACGTTCCCTTGCAAACCTTTAAGGCCTCAAAAGAATTTATACTCAGATTAAACTAATCACAGATGGATTCTATGTAGTAAGTAAGTCGCACAGCAGAATCAGAATACAAATGCACTCCACACAGATTTTTGCTTTGTTTCTATCCGCTTTACAGCTGAATGATACTTTGAGTTTGAGTGGCTTATCATGTGAAATCTAATACATGATAATAAATAAAACTAGGGCTGTTGTAAACGAATATTTTAGTAATTGATTAATCTATTGATTATTCTTACAATTAATCAAGTAATCGGATAAAAAAAATTATAAAATAAAATATTGGTAAATCTGGCATAACACCGGTATTACTATCGGATATCAATATCAGTCCAATTTTTCATTTTTGAGCTTCTCTAGCAGTTACTTTTTTGTAGTTTACGGGGAGGAGAACGAACAAACGTAAGATGGGGGTGGAGGGGAGGAAATAGACCAGGGGACAGACGAACGCAAGTCCTGGTTGGAAAGACACAAACCTAATGTGGGTGTGGGGGAGAGACGACCGGTAGACCAGGGGACGAACGTAAGAATGGGGGGAGGGGCAATACAGGATATTTATGGCGCCTTCGTTCGTCACACTCAGAAACTCATCTACCAGCCATGTTACCTCCAAGATGATTTCCGCCACCCATTTGTTGAGACCGGGTTGATATGAAATATATTGCGTGGTTCATCCGTAAAGCTTACACTTGCACTGTAAGCATCTACTACTCAACCGCCCACCGTGTTCAGTCTATCTGCTCACCTGTATAAATACTCCCGCAGCGCCCAGAGGAGAAAAGCTGCTGTACTCCAGGCATCGCGCCTTTCATCTTAAGGACGTCTGTTGGTCCCCCAAAGACGATGAAAACCCGGACGTTATCATCATCAATCAATAAAATCCCCACATGCCGAACTTGAAAATTGGATGTTATGCCTCTCACACTTACCTTTCACCACAACTCAGAGGCGGAAGTCCGAGCTCCGCACAACGCACAAAACACGGTGCGCTAAATAATAAAACATTAACGAAGCTTCGAGGCAGGTAAATTGTCCTTGAGGAATTTTAATAATCGAGGAACTCGAATCATTCGAGGAATCGTTTCAGCCCTAAATAAAACCCTTTATTAATTAGAACAAAATTTTTTCAGACCACTGGAGATATCAATTTTACAGGTGCTACTTTATATTTTGCCCATAATTTAATCCTACACTTTTAAAATCCGATTGAATATATGAAGAATTTATGAATAAAAAACCAACAATATTGAATTCTAAAGGCAATTTTGAGAACCAACAGCATATCTGGACTAAAGATCAAATAACTTTGATCCTTAAAAAAGAAAAAGTCTTATTTGATTATTATTTAGGTCAGCCTGCGTTAACTGTTTCAGTTCATGATTAGAGAAAACTAATCTAAGTTGAGGGTAAAATGTTTGAGCTCCAAACTTTGTCAAGTTCTGGTCTGCCAAAACTGGTTTTTGCCAATTTTGCTTAATATTTAAAACATCTTTCCACTTGCTGGATGGGGTATTTTAAACAAAATATGGATATAGTAATTGTATTTTATACTGAATAAAACAATAGTTGTCGAAATTGCAGCCCGTTTTCAACAATGGTCTGCATTTTCAAAATGCAAAGAGCTGCACTGCATTTTGAAAATGTCTCTGTCTCTCTGCATCAAGGAGAAAAGAATCTACAGATAAAATTAAACTAAGACAGTTAGAGCCTGTATCTTTATTTCTAATGGACATAACACCTCTTGTTCTTATTAAAGCACAAGACCTCACCATATTATAAGACCTTTAGTTTTTTTCTACAAGAACCATTAAAAAATCAGCTGTGTCCAACTTTGAAAATAATTATTTCAGTTTATATTTATTTAGTTGTTTAATCCTGTCATTTATTATAACTGGGTTTAAATGGGGTTAGACAGTGGATAGATGAACGTTTAATTTCAGTTTCTACTGATGACTTGTTAGCTCCTCACAAGCTTTATTGGAGCAGGGCCATTTAAACTATTAATGATTATACATTCTTCTGTAGCAAATGTTTTCATGTTTCATCTTCCCACGCTTATCGGGAAGGCAAAGTCATACAGCCTTAACATAAAAAGCTTAGTCTTAGGAAAAAGCCTCTTTATCATTATCAAAGTATTCATGTGGCACAGAAATTTGACCAAAACAAACTGAAACTAGTACATTTGTGTAGAAGACAACAAAAGCCAAATTAACATCATTACTTGTTTATGCGTCTCTTCCTCAAAAAACATAAAAGGCTCATAGCTCTACTTTTTGAATTTTTAAAGGAGCAACAGAAAAGTAGGAGCATAGCGGCTTCTAATCTTGAGAAGCAAGTTTTCACACTGAGAAATGCAGGATAAAAAGATGATTGTTGCTTCATAGAATAAAGAAAATAGCTGCAAGCCCACTATATGCCATCTCAACAGCACTGGAAGCATCTGGCCCTCTGAATCTTAACATTAAAACATAAGGCTTACTAATTAAACTGTTGTATAACTTCATCTGATATAATATTTGCCCTTTCAGAGATTTTTAGATTGACATACAGTTTCCAAAATAGTATTTTTACAGCTTATTGGTCTAATAAAGATTAACTTGAAATCCCTGAAAATTTCTCTTGTAGATGTTTGTGATCATGTTGGCAGCGAACCCTTTCAATGCAGCTAGACTTCCACAATTAGACATAACCATTTAACAATGTTCTCTCTAAAGCTGCCCATAATCGGAAGATAAATCAAATTGGCTTATTTCTGTATTTAACACAAAAACAATAAAAAATGTTAATCTACAAAATTCTTAAACATTTTGTTGAAGCTAAGAGAGGTTTTCTTTATCCAGAAAACAACCTGATTAAGTAGCTTAATTAGAATCAGCTAATTGGAAGCACCACTCACTCGGTGGGTTATAAGTGTTTGCTTTCTTCTAGGCCTCTCAAAAGACAGGAACATTGTAATAAATCCAGATATTGTTGCTATTATCGGTCTTCCAGAGAAAGCATTTGATAAACTTCAAGCAAAAGTACCTTTTTTTCCGAGAAAAAAAATCTGTTGCTACTGAGAGGAGAGGAAAAAAAACATAAAAGTTGCATAGAAGGTGCATTTATTTAGAAATTGTAAGTGTGGGAACTTTGTCCATGTTAATGGTTTTGTCTAAAGACATGCATTTCCATGAGTTTGTTCAAAAGCAAACTCACAGAAACTGTCATCTTTGAAGTTGTAAGGCCACTGTGTTTTATTAAGTCTAAAGTCCATGCAGCTCTCATGCTGCAAATTTAAGAGCATTTAATGAGAAACTGTATTATGGATTTGCTGCTTTTATTTTGCAGAAGGACCTAGCACCTTCCCACTCTGCCTGTATTTTATCACCAGCTATTGCTAGAATGGGAGGTAGTTTCAGGTGTTGTTTCAATAAAAAAAATCCACTGAATAAGAAACTAGGTATCAGGATTGCAAAAGAAGAACAGTGGAATTTTAAACATGATCAAAAAGGTATGTTTAGATAAAGTAATAATAAACAGCTTTTTTTCCAAAATAAATCAACCTTCATTACGTAGTACAACAAATATCAGAACTGGGCGCACAGGTTTTATTTTAAATGTTCTGTAATCTAATACTACAAAAATAACATCTATATGAATTGTGACAAACTGGTATATTTAAAAGCCACATATTGTGAATAAAAGGTCTTTAGAACCAGTTTTTTCAGCTGCATTCAGAGTAACAGCTCCAAGTACTTGTATTCATTTCCACATCTGAAATTGAGAAGTTCATTAAGATTTTTCTTTTTTTTAAGTAGTGTAAAAGAAAGAACGAGAGCACAAGGCAGCTGAGAGCAAACCAGAAATGTATGCAACACTGAACTCAGGCATCAATGAATAAGTTATTGCCACAAAATATAAGTAGTGAGGACATCACCAACTAAGATGGGTGAGTTGTGTTCCCCAATTCGCTCATTTCCTTTAAGTTTGGCTTCATCTAAATTTCTCATGATGACAGCCCTTTCCCCACTTTGAATTAATCTGACACACGAGGGTGTGGCGTCAACGAGCGGCCACACTTGCATTTTTATATATTCTCATTAAAAAAAGTTGTCTTCTATTTACAACAAATCCTAGGCTTGCTCTTCTTGCATTCTCCTACGCCATTATCCGCAAAAGTTCTTTCTACATCAAAAAATGGCACTTCAAAATTACATATCAGCTATTAGGAACAACTGAAAGACAAATTGGGATTTATTTGTCAGACTTTTTGGCACTAGAATATGAGAAAATTTGCTCTTTATGATTATAATCAGTCTCACAGAGCATATGCAGACTTTAATGACAGCTTCTGTACTCTGTGTCCTTGCAGGTAAACAGCACCCCAGCTTGTATACGAGGGCTGACAAAAATGCTGTACTGTCCCTTTTGTCGCGGTATACCGGGAGTAAAACCCTGCAAGAATTACTGCCTCAATGTGATGAAGGGCTGCCTGGCAAATCAAGCTGATCTGGATCCAGAGTGGAACCAGTACATCGGTAGGTCAAACGTTGTCTCAGTTATTAACATTTGTACCTGCTGTTCTGTTCTTTCCATTTGAGCCAGTTACATGTGTTAATATGCGGACCTGTGGGAGCATCGCTCTGTACTGTGGTTGTATTTAATAAATGGATGCAGTTGATGCAGAGATAAAGCACAGAGCAGGTGATGTATAACAGGAGCTTTCAAGGATGAGACACTTCCTGGATTCAATTTTCACTTTGACAGCTACAAGTGTTGCTTCTGTGCTCAATGCTGGCTTTGGTTAATTGCAAATGGGTTTTTTTCATGCGCTTTGAGACTAATGTTTAAGAAAAATGACATAAATTCAATGAAAAAGAAAGTAACTACTATTTATTTCAGTAGCACAGAAGTGAAGAAACACAATATTGTTTTAATACGTTCACTGCAACAACTGCAAAGTGTCTTGAAACAGATTATTGTATCTCAGTTGAATTATCTGACAATAAAAAAAAAAAAAATTAAAGAAGAAAGCTTAAAATCTGAACACATTCAGTCAGTAGGGGGAAAAATTCTTAACTCTCAGAAAACTTTTTGTGAAATATCGTTGGTGTATTTGGGACACTTGGATCGTCCAGAATGAGCTGAAGAGTATTGCTGAGGTGAGGCCTTGTTAGGGTTCCTAACTGGACCCCAGTGAAAGATATCCAATTAGAAGAAGACGATGGATGGAAAAATAATTATACTGTCACAAGGTATTAGACAGTAATTAGCAAATCACTGTTGCTACAATGTCTTGAACCACTTAAAATGAATCAACATTTTACTTTAGTATTTTGTTCATCAATATCTTTCTTTTGTAAAAGATTTTTTTTATGCTAACCACTGGTAAAGGTATAACTTGCCAAAGCGGTCCTCTATCTTGGCTACTCTTAAAAATTGTAAAGAGAACATGGCATTCAATGTTTGTTGATCTTCATAAGTTAGAAAACAGCTAAATCTTAATTTCTCCTCACCTAAGTGTAACCATATTTCCATAGAAAGCTCTAATTGCTAAATTTATTGAGGAGGATCTGGAACAATATGGATCTATCTAGATAACCTGTCTGGAGTACATGAAATAACGGACCCTTTAATTTAAAATATAGTTTTTCAGTTCTCAAAAGTAGCTTAAAAATGGCTAAAGATTTGTCTCTGTTAAGTCTCATCTATATGGGACTATCACTGTACTCATAGCCCTTAGGATACAGTGTTGGTGTTAGCTGACCTCAGTGTGCCTGGAACTGAGGATCTTGATAAGAATGAAGGAATCATAAAAAAATCATATGAAGATATTGAAAGAAACCTAAAGCGGTTAACAGCAACACAGAAATTAACATTATTGACTGACTGGCTCAGAGGTCTGACTTGAGTCCCATTTAAAAATCTGGAGAATACTGAAGATTAGCTCCTATGCCTGAAAGACATCAAATCTGAAGAAGCCTGAGAGATGTACGCAAGTCAAATGGGCTTGGGTTTGTAAGGACATTGGTCAGAGTTTTTGCAAACTACAGCCAGCTATCTCAAGCTGTTACTGGCCAAAAAATGAGACATTGCTGACAGTATATATCAGTTACCAAATATGTTGCTTGTTACCAGTTTTCTCATCTAGATATGGGTATAGTTGATGCATGTAATTCTGAAACAACATATTTGTTTTGTATTGTTTATCTTACCAATATTGCAGTTGGTATTGGGTTGT
The DNA here is from genome assembly GCA_903067095.1 of Girardinus metallicus. Taxonomy (NCBI): domain Eukaryota; kingdom Metazoa; phylum Chordata; class Actinopteri; order Cyprinodontiformes; family Poeciliidae; genus Girardinus; species Girardinus metallicus. The sequence continues at coordinate 8,789 of CAEGAE010036201.1, read as the reverse complement.
GCTGGTTTTTTACTTTAACATCACACCCATAAATTCATGCCTGTCCTTCGAGCGAGATGTCAAAAAGGTGCTGTTTTTTCTGTCTGTCTTCTCTCAACTCTTTTCTGCATAAAAAGATTTTATTCATGGGATTCTGCTCTCCTGCTGTGCTAAATGGTGACTGATTATAGGAAAGAACTGCACTGCAGGGGAATGTCAAGTAAACTGGAGAGAATTTCAGAAGAAACTTGTCAGTTCTGGTGCAGAGAATACAAATATACATGTAATACTTATATATTTCAAGAAGATTTGATAGAACATCAAATGATTCTGTCTAATGGCCTCGCCCTGTTGAGCTCTACAAAGAAAAATATGATTGGGAAGTGGCAAGCTTGAGAATCCCTGGCCGATTGAATTTCCACCTAAAAAAATACCATTCTTTTAGCATTTATGACAGCAATTTTATGCAACTTTCCGATGATTTATTGGGGGTGGGGGGAGTCACAAAGCACTTTTGTCATTTTCTTATATTCTAAGACTACTTATAAATTTTCATCTTTAGATTTAATAATAGTTATATTTTCTGCCTGTGAGTAGAAAAAAAGAGTGATTTAAGAATATGGAATATGGAATTTCTTGTTAACTTTACCAGACCTGACATTTGTGCTCCAAAAATGGTTTAAGAGATCTGATTACTGTAAATTATATCAATTTGTCTCTATTGACCCAACAAATGCTTATTTAAAGCACCATTTACAGGTGGAAAAAGGGATTTTAATCATATATAGCAGCTGCTAAATTATTGAATATAACTGGTATGATCTTTTTCTTTTTCTTTTTTAGGAATTAGTTGCTTCCCTTTGGTATGCTTCTGCTGAATTCCGGTCCTTCCATGCTGCTCTGAGAACTTTTTCAGTTTTCCATGGATTTAGTGAGTCTCGCTGGCTTCCCTCAGCTCATGTAATCCCTCACTGACTCATTGATGCCGAGATCAGAGCTCTGTCGGGACCTACCATCTGTTGCAGAATTCATTGTTCTTCTTGTGACTTGAAATAGTTCTTTCCTGGCTGCTTGTTTGGGGTCATTTTCATGTTACAGAATAAATTAGGCACAAATCATTTCATGCTTCTGCTTGATGGAATAATATTGGAGCATAAATATTGGAACAGTTCTGTGCATTGCATGCAAAGTGGTAGGAATCCTCAGGTTGTATTTCACTACCGAAGTGATATTTGATTACTGTGGGAGAAAAGCACAGTAACAGAGCCCCTATATGTCAGTGTCATGTTTAGCTCATTAAGTGTGCATTAGCAAATTAACACATCAGCCAGATTCATTGCAACATTAGCAACACAGAACAATCGTACAGTCAGCTACCTGATAGATGGACTCACACACCTCTAAGCAGTTGTTTGTTGTCCCCTGAGTGTGATTCAGTGTTTTTTTTCTGCCTGTCTTGATACAAGTTTCAGGTCAGCACTGGTCCATACCGTCTAATACCTTGGGACGGTATGGACCAGTGAGTCAGAACTAACTCTGAAAGGTGGGAGAGCAGCAAAGACTGAGCTGATTCTCCTTGAGTTCTGTCATTTTAGGTTAGGCTATATTTTCCTCTTTGTATTTAGTAAAAACGGAGGTTTTAATAGCATTTTAATCAGGTTTTATCTGTGCAGAAATTGCCAAATTCTGAAAGAATTTAGACTTCTCCTCCAAGGTTGAATTACAAAAGACCAGGGAGATTTTTTTTTTATTGGTTTGCACAACAATTGAGAGCAACCAGTTTTACTTTTTCTTTCCATATTTTTCATTGTGAGCAGCTGCACTGTGGCAGCAAAGAGATGAAGTCCGTTTTACCCTCAAAGCAGAAATTAGAAATTATTAGATTTCAATTAGCTTCCTTATATTTTGGTGTGGTATTTGAACATTAGCATCAAGCGCAACTCACAGCTTTATAAGCTTATAGCATAACATAGCTCAACCAGAATAATTTAACACTAGTTTTTATTTATTCTTTATGAAAGTTCAATGAAAGTACAGAAAAATCAAAAAGGTCAGCAAATAAAATTATGAATTTTACTTTGCATCTTTTTAAAAAGATTTCGTATCGGTGAAAATCTTGCAATAATAGAAGTATTGACCTGTATCCACTACATATTCCACTGATAAATTACTTCCTTTTAATCACTGTGTGGGCTGTTTACAGCCAGCAGGACACAATATTGAAGGTGTAGTTAATTCACAATGTCAGTGCAATAACACACACAGACAGGGTCTAAATGTTAAAAGGGAAAACCTGGTCTGACCTTACAATGGAATAAGGAGCTTTAAAAAAATAAATGGTAGCTTGTTTATCATCAGTAGCATCTTCAGCACCTCACATGAGACTACTTCAGCCCTCATAAAATAAACACTTGAACCTGAACCTGACTTAACAGGGTATAATCAGATGTTTTATCTGCCATGTCATTTTGGAAATGATAGGCAAAGAGCTACTACTACAAACTACAGTGAGGGGAGTCTGCACCCACATTGCAGTTTGAAGGGACACTGTTAGAAAAATGTTAAGGAAATTAAGGTGACAGAATCATAAATCCCCTAAATATATTCATGTTGACAGTACATCATAACCAACTTCATTTTCATAGTATAATTCAGCAGCCTTAGAAGTTTTGCACATTTTTCAACATCTTACTTCCAGAGCCTCTTTGATGGCTCTGGATGTTTTGTTGCTGTCATGTTGTTTGCAGAGGAAAATCAGGTAATATCACAACATGGGAGACGGTACACATCTGGCAGCAACTCATTGATCCTACTTTAAAAACAAATCCAAGGGTCCCAAGAGGCACGCAGTTCAGTAGGCTGATTCATGTTCTTGCCACAGCCATTTTTATGTGAGGGAAAAAAAAAATAATTCTCATATGGGACTTTTACACATAAAACAGATTTGGAGAAATTTTAATTCAGATTGGTTAATAGGAGGTTTCATTGTGCTTTTAAAAAAAAAAAAAAAAAAAAAAAAAAGCTCTTGTGTTCTCCACAACATAAATAAGGCATCTGAAAAATGTGAGTGCCTTGGCTGCAGTTTTTGCCCTCTGACTTTTCACTGAAAGGTGACTGGAAAGTTGTTCTTTCCGACTCCCCCTTTCCTGAGCCAATTACCTCTGAGTCTCTGTAGACGAGGCAGCAGGAGGTGCTGGTATTAGCTTGAACATGTGTTGCACAGTACTTGGCCTACAGTGTTATCCACTCAACTTGCTCAGTGCTAGTGTTAATAATTAGAAAAAGCTCAAGCGTTTCCACTAACTTCCTTCACTAACATATCACAGAAAAATTGTTGCCATGACAACCAGTTTCAGTGTATTTTTCCACACAAATTCACTAAAACTGTGTAAAAATAGACTGGAAAAATGTTGACCTGGTCGTATGAGTGTTAATAGCGTCAAGATGTTATGGTCTAATTTTGACATAAAAATTATGAAATCATGTATCCTGACTTGTATAAACACTACAGCGTGGTGCTAGAACCAGAAGGTAGTGGGATGCATTTCTCTGGGACACTTCAGGCCAACCTAAGCATCGTCTCATATTGCCACATTGCATAAATCTTTAGATTGGTACTTTCAGCAGGCTGCTACACTATGTCACAAGGCTTAAATAATCTCAAACTGGTATCCTGAGCATGACAGTGAATTTACTCTGCCAGTGACCTCCACAGTCACCAGTTATCAACCTAACCGAGCACTTTTTGTAGCTTGGTGGAATGGAATATTTAACTCATCTGACTGAATAAAGGTTGAAAACATAAGCAAAATAAAACTATAAACAGGCGCCAAGTCTAAAATAACTATGTGATGCTAATCACAGGAATCATAGGAACTAGTTTCAAACTCAAACATTGGGTTGTGTTGCAACCTTCAATAGCTGCAAGTGTTTTGTTCAAAAGCAGATGTTTTCAGAAATGTTTACATTTATTCCAGTGAAAAGTAATAAAGAATTAATTTTGAAACTTTTGCATTACTGCCATTAATCCCGAGCACTGTTCTTTTTGTCTTTATCAGCACTCTTGTCAATTGGATTATTGTTCCCTGGTGCAGAGGAAATGTCAGTGCTATATGTCTTGGCTCTGGCATTTCATGCTCATTACAGGCTGGATGATTTTCAATTAACTTGAGATCTAAGCACAAAAAAAGCTTTGACTTGGCTCTACGTGGTAAATTGTTAGGAAAACTCTTACCTGTTTTACAAAGACAGACAAATTAAAGCTATGTAAAAATGCCATTTGGCTGAGCTGCATACTCATACAAATCCTACTGCATAAAGTCAATTTTATGAGGCTTGAAATACCCAAAGGAACAGTCATACAAGTTACAGTGCACTATATTAGTTTTTATTTTCTTTGCATATGTTAAGGTTAACATTATGCATCAGCTCCACTGACCATAGAAACAGAGATGTTTGGAAAATTTTAATTCATCCAGTCTCTGACAGGAGCATTCCCTCCCTAACGTTGCAGGAGATAACACCCCCTTGTTAGAAAAATTCAAAAGTATGAGAGAACCTGAAAGAAAAAAAATATGCCAATCCACATTAAAGCAAAGCTTTAACTCGCCTCATCTGTAATAAGAGTGTTGTGCTGAAAGAGGCTGACATAGCCAGAGGCAAACTAAGACATATGCGGTATAAAAGCATGAGTTTTCCTCAGAAATGTGAAAAAAATAAAAATAAAATCTGAAATGTCTGAAAATATATTCTACTTCTGGATTATGGGGAAACAAAAGTGCACTGCTCCGCCTTTTCATTTCTATATGTTTCAGTTTTATGTTTGGCTCCGTTTCTTGTTGGGACCCTTTTACATAAAGGGCAGAAAACATCTTTAGACCAAATTTTCATTTCTGGTTTTATTGAGTTGCTCATATTTTTACTATACTTTTTTTTTTTTTTTTGGCTAGAAATACAGTTTTTCCTAATAGACATTTTAAAGAGCAGTTTAACCCCAAAAATGGTCTTGTAAATTCTCTAAAATACTATTCAAAAACTACACTTACGACAAACATATGTACTGATTTTCAATGAATTCAGCTTACGCATAACAAGGAGGTTATTTGGGTTACAGTCCAGTTGTGATATCTGAATAAATACCACCTGAATCCAGTATTTTTAGATCTAAACTGCTTTTTATGTTATTGTTGGTCATATTGTTGAATAAACACAAACATACCACGTTGTTTGTAATCACATAATAACCATCATCATTTCTGCAGTCCCTTTTTTCAGCTGACTGTTCCGCTCAGTAGTGAGTACACTAATAATACTCTAATAATCAACAATCTACAGTCTACTCACTGCAGATTGTTGACAGGGGGGTTCAGGGGCACAATAGAGTTCAGAGCCATCAACTCTGACCTTTTTTAGATAGCAAATGTTGATGAGGTGGTCTGATAATCTGCTACAGTCAATAACAAAATGACTCAAGAATTTAATTTAAACACACTTGGCAGATATCGAGTAGATTTACAAACTCAAGTCAGTTCTTAAAATGTTTCATGTTTCCACCGGTATTTTGATAACGAATTTTCCTGGTAGAGCTCTTACTCTTTGTGTTTGGAAGACCTACATCCCATAACCATCATGAATCTTAAGCTCCTTCCAAAGATTGTCTATCAGATTCTGGCAGACACTCCAATTTGTTAATATCACTTCCTTGCTGGTGAAATTAAAAGATTCCTTTAAATGCAAAGCTTCCAGGTGTGTGAATAACTTTGGGCTTAACTGTTTGGGCTATACCACCAACTAAAATATGACATGCGATATGAATACTATGAAGACTGGATCAGTGGCTTCACTTCAAAATCAAAATCAGATGCAAGAATGTTTCCCAACTCAGAATCCTAAAGTTAATCCCAGAATTATTCATGCCCCAGGTAAAAGTTGAAAGTAATCTTTTACCTTTGCGTTTCTTCTGACTAGAAGTCACTTTAAGATTTTGGACTGGCCCTGTGGGAATCCAAGCTTTAATCTGATAGAGAATCTATGGAGGAAACAATTCATTTCATTAGGGTGATGGAAATGAGGCCTTCTAGACTCAAAATGAAGTTAATTGGCAAAAACAATCATCAGCAGATTAGTACAAACATGCACAAATCTGGTCAGCAACTGTAAGAAGTGTTTGATTGCTGTAACGCCACTCAGGGTTTTTTCCACCAATTTTTGGGGAGGGTAAAAATCATTTTTGGCACATTATGCTTACAAAAACAGATGATTTTACTAGCCACTTTAAATTGCCCTGCGACAGACTGGTGACCTGTCCAGGGTGTACCTCGCCTCTCACCCGGAACGTAGCTGGAGATGGGCACCAGCAACCCTCCCGACCCCATTAAGGGACAAGGGTGAACAGAAAATGGATGGATGGATAGCCACTTTAAATTGTTTTATTGATATTTTGAGAAACGCCTATCTCATCATCTATCAGAAACAAACTTTTTCAGGTATAAAACACGTATGCTTCATGATATCGGTCATGCATCATGATAACATAGGAAAAACCTAAACACATTTTTAAAGCCATACTGTGTTCACTTTGTTACTTTATATTATTTTGAACAAATCCAGCCCGAATTACTAATTAAAAGCACTCTGCTGAGTAGACAGTAACTAATCCATTTTTCCCACAGGAGGATATAATCCTTGCTGACTTACCCTAAAACTTGCTTAGTGCATAAAATATTGAAACAAAGTTTCAAGCTGTAGTGCTAATTTTGAGTGTATTTTCAATTTATATACAGTGCCTCTTTACAGTACCCTATTACATAGAATGAACATGTATTGCAAAAAGTAGGCCATTCTGAATTTGATGCAATTAAAATGGGATTAGATTCTTATTAGATTGATTAATTATTATTATGAACAGCTGTCCATCTGTGTGCCATATCTGAATGTGATCAGAATCCCCATGTTTATGTACAGCTACGTCCGCTGGGATATGGGTATTCAGTCCATATCTTTTATATTCGTCACTTGGATAATGTATTCCTGTTTCTCTTTTATCAGTTCAACATCCGTGTTGTTTTTCTTGGAAAATTCAGGCTGTTTTTACCATTGTTCCTGTTATTTGCCACCCTCCTTTCTCCTGTATGGCCTTCTACCTTCCAGGTGGTTTGCATATCAATCACAGGGACTGGTGAAAAATATTGTCTTCTGCAGTTTTGACTTTTATTTGTCATAATTCTTTTTCTGCTGACAAGTTGCTTATTCCTGTGATCTTTTTTTTTTTTTTTTCCATTGGCACGCTCACAGTCCTTTGAAAGTCTGAAGTGAACTGGTTGACTCTGCCAGCCTTTAATATGCTTGTATATTGTTTTTCCTGTCTTGTTGCGCTGGTGTTTACAGGCTTTTATTATTCACCACTGGAGGCATGTCACCACTGGAGGCAATCTGCATCGATTCTATCTGCTCATTTCTTCTTAATTAGCTGATTTGTTTCACTTGGTAACTGGATCCTGCTGCAACTTGTTTATTTAATTTCAAGGCAGCAAAACCTTCCCTTTGTGGAAACTAATCCTCATGAATAAAGCATTGGCAACAAAGGATCACTTAGCTCTCTGTAACTGGTCAGTCAATGGCCGAAACTCGGACGGCACAAACAGCTTCTGCTTACAAGGATGCTGGAGTGTTTACATGAAAAATATAATTTCTCTAAATCCCATCCTCTTCACCATAAGGATGTAAACCTGTTTTACACCAACAGATTGATGCTGGTTAAGTTCATCTTAACATTCTGTCTCGATGGGTACTAGCTGTCATGGGACGCAAATAAATATTTCTGTTTGAAAGTGATTTCTGACAAGAATGTAAAACTGTACAATTTAGCCAATTTCCATGCCGTATTTCTAATAATAATTTAATTTTACAGATGGCCTTATTTCTACATATTTCTTTGTTAGGATTAGTTGTTAGGGAACTATTTGAAAAAAAACATTTATTTACTCATGTTTTTTGCTACAAAGAAGCCTCACTGTTAAACATTATTTCTCAACTGAAGAAAATTGTAATATTTAAAGAGGTATGGATAATTTTGAGCCGAACTATAACTTTAGTTTTTAAAGTTGTAATTGTTTTTACTTAACTTCTCTGTAGAACATCAGAACAAATACTAAAATCTGCATGTTTTTATACAATTCCCTTCATCAACTATTTACTGCTGATCATACTTAGAAAAATCATGCCACAGTGTTACAAAGAACATAAGGTAGCCGTTGTTGTTGTCGTTAATTTTATTGCCGAGTGCTTTCACATGGACATGCCGATTAAACTGTAAATAAAGTAAAAACAAAACGTCAATACTTATTATTGCAATATTCAATAAACACAAACTTAAACATGGACTTAGGAGCTAGGCTGTACTTGACTAACCGATTATAAGGCAAAGTTTACTCTTAGAACACTTCGTAATATAATAAACGTCGGCATTCAAATATCACAGTGCAGCTAACAACAGCTAGCATTTGGCTAATTAGCTCTAGCAATTTCCCCAATCGCACGCTTAGAACAGATAACAAAAACTTATCTCTCACAGCTTACAGCATTAATGTAACTCACCACGTTGGGCAACACTCATGAACACCAGTGAGATATGATTTTATGGGAGATTCAGCTTGTTTGTTTCAGCTAACGGCAGCCTAAGCACATAGACCTTTTTCACGCTTCCGCGTTTTAAAGCGGATGTGGGGTTTGACCATTTCCGGTGGCTATAGCGTTAGCATTAAAAGGCTAGGAAAATGGCTCAGTCTCGGCGGAGTTGTTTTTGTTCAGTC
>CAEGAE010036198.1:0-50788 GCA_903067095.1 Girardinus metallicus | reverse complement strand
TATATATATATATCCAAGTGTTTTGTCTTTGGCACAAGTAGGCAAAGGCAAGCTGCTTTTTTATGTACTAAACCTAATGAAGCTATTTTTACATATCTAAGTTTTTCTTTAGCATCCCATTTTTTAAATCTAATTATAATAAAACAATGACTGAATTGGTTTTTTTTGGTTGTTGTTAATTTGTTCTTTGGATTTTTTTTTTTTTTTTTTTTTTTTTTGCAAAATTAGAAAATCTAGAAAAATTACAACAAATTTAGGTAAATATTTTTTATGATCACCAAAATGTATACTCAAGTCTTATTTTGGCACCATCAGAGCTCCATACAACGTCTGTCCCAAAGTCCTTGTGCTTAAACTCAAACACTCAAAAACAAAAACAACAATTTGCTCCAAAAACAAACCATCTATCCCACAAAATAAATAACACAAGCTGAACCAGAAAAAGAAAACTAAAGTTTAAAGCTTTCAACTTGACCCTAAACTAAAGGGCTAATTTGAGGCATTTAAGGAGATTATTTCTTTCAACTTAAAATTGTTACCGTATTTTCCGGACTATAGAGCGCACCTCACTATAAGCCCGACCCACAAAGGTTTTTTTTTTAACAGGAAACGTACATATTTAAGCAGCACCGGGCTACAAGCCGCTGGTATCTCCGCCGCTCTCGGTTTTCCACAAGGAAGCAGCAGAGGGCTCCATCCTAAATCTGCTATAAAGGACGCAGCCCTCCATCTCCAACGCCGAACCAAGGATCCTTTGAGTTTACGTGCAGCGGCTCTCGATCTGTACTCCCAGATCCACAGCCTTCAAGCTGCATCATATGAACTTCTTCGTGTGGTTTCCTGATGAGGGGGTATGAGTTTGAAGAAGTATCTCCGTCGTTCCTGCTGCTAGCATGTGTGTATTCTAAATGAAAATTAGCGCTTTCTTCTTTGATTTCCAATTTTGACGTCCAATGATTCACTTCCTGCTAAAGAGCCCCCTGGTGGTTGAACAAAAATCCACAGAAAAGCCGCATGGTTCAAAGCGAGGGGAAAATGTAGCGGTTTATAATCCGAAAAATACTGATTATAAGCCGTAAGAAAAAAAATGAAACTAAAACACAAACAAATTACTCACTTTACACAAAATTAAATAAAATTACTCCTTAACTAAAAACAGAGTCAAAATCGTGACAATGTTTTGCTAAAAGAGATGAAAGTTGTTTAAAATCACTAAATGATGAAGGTAATAAATTCATGTTAATTCATTCCACACACACAGAGTAAATGTTTGGAAAGCAGATTTTCCTAATTCCTACACTAGATAATTGCTGGCCTTTTTTAAAAAATGCATTTTTATCAAACATCTACATCTTCAGAGCAATAGATACCTGCTTTGTTTTTAAGAGTAGAGAGTTGATTCCTCTGCCAACACAGAGATTAATCGGTCATCAGCGCATCACAAAACATCATATTATCAATACTTATGCCCTTTCTATAAAGGCTGCTCATGTGAACAGACATAACAACAAATAATATTGATTATAAACCCTTTGTTTTCAGTTTAAATATAAATTTTAAGAAAATGTACGACTTTACAAACAGTGCCAAAAGATGTGTGTTATATTAGACAGAATGTTTTGAAGAATATTAAAGTGGTCACAGTGACTAGAAGTTAACACAGGGGCCATTATAATGGCTGTCGCAGCGAGAGGACAGATCGAGCCTTCTGAAATTGTGCCCACACTTTCAGAATGACCGTTATCACGATGCAGAGTCACACAGACATATTTTTAGAAAGAACTCAGTTCCCTGGCAACAGATTGAAGTTAGCTTGAAGTCTTTTAAGAAGAAATTCACCTGGGAGTGTCAGAGAACAAGCGGCTCCATAAATCTCTACATGGTTTCAGACACGAACACAAAAACGATCAAATCTGAGCTTTAAATGAGAAAGGAATCAAAAAATCTGTGGAGAATAAATGGCTGAAGAGTGAACTGTTCTCAAAAGCAGAAAACAGAGAAGAAAATATCTGGAAAAATAGTATTTTCTGACTCTTTTTGTTGCTCTAACCCCAGAAAATATAGCAAAAATTAAAAAGTAGAGAATTAAGATGAAACTTAAGGCCTGCACTCTTTGGTATAAACCCAGTGTTAGCTGACGTTTTTTACTGACAGCAGTCAGTGAAATACCCACAGAGTTTGCATTTACTCTGTTCTCAGAGTTCTGACAGAATAATTACTTTTGTTACGTGTTATTTTTTTCCTGGAGAGTTCTACGTTTATTTACAAAGCATTTGAGAACAACATGGTTGCCCAAAGTGCTGTATAATAAGTTACCTGTTACAGTTTCGTTGTTCGTTGTTCCTGTTCACAGCAGCAGGTCTGTTTATCTCAATCTTTCTGACCAGAGCCTATTCTCCTCTCTGGTCTTCTGCTGTATGGGAGTCCGGGAGTGCATAATTACGCACTCTAGGCTGAGACTATTTTTTGTATGCGAGCAGATACTTCATGGTGGTGATCTGGATGGACCCAGTGAGGCATAGACTACATCCTGCTTCGCCGTTAACCTACTAGCGATAGCCTTAAAGGGCGAAGCCTATACGAAATAGAACGTTGGTTGCGTATTGTCACCCCAGATTGTGAGTACAGGCCCAGCCCTTTAAGCTGTGGGCCTCACTGGTTCTTGAATAGCTGAAGAAAAACGCTGTTAGGGAGCCGTTTATCCGGTCTGACCGTTATTTATACAGACGGAGGAGGGGCCCACCCAGTAGATGGGCATGGACTAAGCTTTTTTCAGTGCTGCGCTGTGCGTGAGGGATAAACCCACTAGCGAAAGCCTTAAAAGGCTGCGCCTATTCTCATAGAATCTGGGGTTACAATACGTAACCAACGTTTTATAATCTTATCCAAGACAACAGCTGTAGTTGTAGAAATATTGGGGTACGTCTCTATCAGCTTTGCACGTTTATAAACTGATTTAGGTCTAGACTTTGACTAGGCCATCTATCACATGAATATCGTTTGATCTGAACCATTTCGTTGTAGCTCTGGCTGGATGTTTTGGGTTGCTGGAAGATGAATTTCCTTTCCTGTCTAACATCTTATGTAGCTCCTTCCATCTTCCCATGAACAGCATGATGCTGCCTGTGGTGTGCTGAAGGGAATTGTAGTTTTATATCTACCTAATGTTAGAATTTAGGCTAAAAGTAATTTTTTCTGATCTGAGGTCTTCCTACCACATGTTTTCTGTGTCCACTGCAACTGGACGTGTACATAAAAATAATTTGAAGGTTTTTGTTGTAATGTAACAAAAGTGAAAAGCTTAAGCGGGTGTAAATACTTCTTCAAGGTACTGTAAATATGTGATCTGTATGTAGTAAAATAGACCTGTCCACGGTGTACCCCGCCTCTCGCCTGGAACGTTAGCTGGAGATAGGCACCAGCAGCCCTCCAGACCCCGCTAAGGGACAAATGGATGGATGTAGTAAAATAAAGTTTTACATTTATTTACACTTTGGTTCACTATTTAGATAAAAAAAAGGAACTTAAAACAGCTTTTGTTTCTTTACATTTTATTTACTTATATAATAATTAATCACCACTGCCTTTCTTAATTAATTATTATAGATATTTTAGATTTCACAGGTTTTGTTGTATAAGAAAACTGATGTGTCGCCTGGTGGCCACTAGGTGGCAGTAAAACAAAAGAAAACAAATCGTGCTTAATCACTGCCATGCAACCCAAAAATCAAACTGCTCTTATTAAACTTTATGATGAGGATTATAATTGTTGTAATATTTATATTGAATCTTAATTTATTGTTATGGTATGGTTATAATATTGTAATTCTTGTCAGTTTTAATTTGGTTTTGTAATTATGTGAGTTGTGTAATGTTTTAATTGTGTGTATCTTTTATTTGTTCTGTTATTCTGTCCCCTTTTCCAGGTCTCCCTAAAATAAAATTGAAGATTTTATCTCAAGAGACATAAAATAGCAGTTAAATAAATAAATTAAATTAATATAGAAAGTCAGAAAAAACATAATAAATTGATCAACTCTGCTGGTGCATTGATGTGTCAACCATGAGCTACTCCAAAAAACGACCAAGCGAAACGTGAAAAACAGACTTTTCTGGACAAGTGGGAAGCAAAATATCTGTTCACCAGGTTAATGACAGACCAGTGTCTTGTGCGTGGAGCCAACATAGCTGTTACATTTTTCCTATAAGGCAACGTTGGCCCACAACTTTGACTAAGTCTTTAATTTTGGCCTGTTGTGTGTTTGAGTTCAACACCCCTGCTTGAAACCGCCTGTCCGGTTTCTCTGCGTTGGCAAACCAGGATTGCACAGCAGAACTTGCGACATCATCTCCCCATCTACGTTCTGGTCTGGTTTGCCCAACAGCTTTCAAACACAAGCATGGAAGTAAAAGTTGAATTTATGTTTGAAATAACGACCCAGAACTAGCATAAAGAAATCTTCACATGCTAAAATCACATCCTCTCTGAGATATATTGACATGACCTAAAAATCCCTCCTGACACAGGGTGATTATGACAGTCCTGTTTGAAATGATCAAGCAGAGAATGAACAGAGATGACAAAATCGCCTGATGTGGGCCTAGCCTCTACATTGCTCAAATAGTTTCCATGCTGAGTCGATTGCCACATCTACTTGAATTCTCACAGGACACATCTCAGTTCTGCCTGGGCTCCGTCCCACAGTGGGAAATTAAAAGCAGGTAATAATTGAAGGTCAATTTCAATTTTAAAACTGTGACATAAGATAAAAATATAATGTTCAACTTATGTGCCCAGTGAAACACAACCCTTCTGTTTTATGAAGGTTTTAATGCAAAACCTTCTTGCTTAGAATGTATTTTAATACAAAGACACAAGAAAGAAACAGAAAACACATTTCATTTGGGGTTTTTATAACTTTTGCAATGTTCTCTGCTCTGAACACTGCAAAAACACAAAATCTTAGTTCACTTGAAATAAATCACAACAAACTAATAAGTAAGTTTTCAGCAAGATATCCAAGCTTGTTTAATGTCAAAAATACTACTTCCAAAGGCAGATTATTTAACTTACAACTGACACTTTTTCATTAATATTAAGAAGCCATTGATTTAAAACAAGTTCATATTTTGTGCTGAAAAGTTACTTGTAACTTTGTCTTATTTAAAGTATACTCTGATATTTGCATTAGAAACTAGACAACAAAAAAAAGTAATATTTTAAGTGACAGTTTGAAAAGTTTCACTCATTCCCACCGCAGGTTGGAAAGTTTATTCAGTCTAATAGAGTTAAAAGAAAAAAATGATCCAAGCAGTTACTGTCATTAAGTGATAAAAATCTATTTAAACTTTCGTTTTGTTCAGATGAGCTGAGGAAAATTTATTTTTCTCCAGAACTGTGTCTCATCCAAGGATGGATCGCTCAAGTTATTTATTGTTTTTTGGTTTTGGAGGAGTGTCAAATTAATTTTTATTTTGGGACATATCAAAAATCTGAATGTTCTTAAAGGGCCGGTTGTGCCAGAATGTATTGATAAAACCTGTTAAACTATTAAAATATTAGTAAATAGTTGTTTCAACTTTCGATAAGTGTTTCTTAAAATTAAATAATATTGAACATCTGACCAGTCCCTCCCTGGACTTTGAGATTGTTTTTGTGTTGTTTTTTTTTTGCAATCAAAATCAGATTTTCTTTAAAAATTTGAAATATTTTTAAAGAATGTTTATGATATTTGCACTAATGTGACTTTTTATTAATCACCTTATCAATCACTTGACATCATGTAAGATTGAGGCAGCAGTCACTTAAACCAGATGTTTTTCATCAATTTTGTGAAAAATTTGCAGTAAAATCAGAAAACAAAAGTGGGGATCTGTTGATTTTATGTGCATTTTGCGGATTTGTGAAAAACTAGAGGGACTTATTGATGTAATTAGGCATCTAGAAAGCCACTTAAAAAGTTGTGGCGGGCCAGATTTGGCTCCCGGGCCTCGAGTTTGACACAAGTGGTTTAGAGGGTGCAATCTCGGAAGAACCAATCTTGACCCCATGCCGGATTTAAAAAAAAAATCATCTATAATGTAAGCTGATGAATTCAGTTCAGATATTGTGTATCAATGTGAGACTGATTGTTAGTTTAATACCAAGGTGTTTTGGCTGAGAAATTAACAGCTTTTCTATTCATTTTTTCGTTTTGTGGTGTATGAAAGAAACCTGATGTCCTGAAATATTTGTCATACTCTGAACATTCAGACCGGTTTTTATCTTTGAACATCCGTGGCCTCAACATCAACCTTTTCTACAAGCTTGATGTCTTTTCATGAGTTTACCTGAACATACCTGTACCTTTCGCATAAAGTTGTAGAAAAAATTGTTGAGATGCTTTGAGAATATTTCAGTTTTTGATTTTTCTGAAAATCGTGGGACTATTGGTGGGAATTTGGCAGGATAATTGGCACTAAACATAAGCTATTTCATATTATAAATGTTGTTAATTCAACAAAACTGTAGCGATACAAAAGCTTACAGGCGAAAGGAGAGCATTGTCACTGTTATCCCGTGATGTGAGCAGTTCGTCGAGGCGCTCTCTTTAAAAAGCAGTCAAGATTGAGAAGGGGAATTCTCACTAATGTCAGCTTTTACTGAGTTTTCTGGGTCAAGTCTGTTATATTTAAGACTCTCTGAAGTTTAGTTCTGCTGACACTCAGCTTTTTAGTTTTATTGAGGTCTTAAGACAGATTATTGTTCCCGCACTGACTCACTCTGCTCTGGTAGGATGTTTTATCCTCTTTGTTTTTTGTTGGAAAACTTCAACACCTCTTTTGTGCTGAATTTTGTATACGAATAATCGGTCAGCAGAGTAAAAACTAAAGAACTGAGAACAGAGTCTTGAGGTACACCTGCGCTGTTTGATGGATCAATATTGAGAGTTGTTTGACTCTTTGTAGCAGTTTTTATTTGAAATGTATGGGGGAATTTTTCTGCCATAATTCGAGAGCCCACGTTTTCATTTTGAACACCGGACTTCATGTTTTTCTTTTTAAAACTTGTAATGTTTACGCAAACCTTTCTCCTCATGCTCTTGCAGAACTCTCTGCTCGCTTACGAAACATTCTCTGCTTGCTTTTGGAACTGCCTTTTGGCACTGTCACCTAGCAACCTCTCAGTTGCTGAAAATGTAAGCTACAGTATTAAATATTTTGAGAGCATAGGACATGAAATCCTGCTTAAAACTGAAAATGTGTGTTTTTGGATTATGGCAGAAAAATTCCCCCATAGAAATGCTAATAATGCTAATTTGAATAAGTGTATATCTAGTTGCTATACTCCCATTCTTGTAAAGCTTTGACCTGCTTTTAAACTGTATTCTGGTCTGGAATATCTTTTGAATTAAAATAATGAAACAAAAGCCAAATAAAAACCCCGCAGACAAGCAGAACATACTCTTTCAAACTTGTGTTTTTATTTGATAATACTGAATATTCTGTCCTTTGCCTGGACTTACACAAAGCATCAAAAACATGCAAAGTCCTCTAATAAAACAATGTATACTTATTTCTCTACACTTCTGCTAAAAGGACTTGTTAACCGCACTCTCACGTTACTCCAGCGCAAGAGGTCCCTCTGTTTGAAGACAGCTACAAACAATTGTGGACAAACACACAAAAATCATGACGGCTTTTATAATAACACTGAAAAGTACAAAGTAAATGGAAATGGAAAGAGTTTACTTTTAAATTATGCCTCTAATACTTCATCATACATATATATTTTAGTTATTGTAGGTTGAGGTGTATAAAACAGCACTGTAAACCTTGATTAGGTTGCTTTCTAGGACAGCGATAAAGCTTTTATTTAATAATAACTTGAAAGACAAGTCAGAGCTAACATTAGGCATGTAGAGAATACCATTAAACTGCTGTTTGCATTTACAATCGACAGATAATACAAAGACACTGAAATATCATCTTGCGAGCTCGTCTCAATCCCTCTTTCACACATTCAATCTCCCCCAAGTTTCTCGATACCCAGAACTTTCACACGTCTATGGTTTTATTGTAATATTTTATTTTGTGTTATGACAAACATAGCGAAGATTTGCGTGTGTTCTTTCATCACCAGACAAAATCTGCACCAGAGGTGGATTTGACAGTCTGGGCAAACAACAAATGTCACATCCACGTGTTCAGGCTCTTGTCTTTACTGGAATTCATTCTCAAAAAGTGCAAATCTAGTTCTAACGCAGTAAATAATAATTATCAAGTAACACCAAAAGTATATGCATAGGTACTGTACAGCTACATAAAAATGAAAAGAATGAAGGGGACACAGTATTTAAGATTTGACTGCAGAGTAGTGAAGAGGAGTTGGCTTTAATTTAGATGGGTAATCTTCAGCTACTCGCTCTATTTAAGGAAAGCAGGTTGTGGGCGTCTAACGTCACCAGTACTTATGGGGAGGAAATGAGAGAAGTGTAAATAAGAGATATTTAAAAAAGAAAGGCAACTTGAAATTTGCTTTGGAATAAAATAGAGAATGAGGTAATAAAAGTTGAAGGTGGAGAGTAAATGATCGTCTGAGGGAGCAGAGAATGATTGACTGCCGCTCTGATGTAGAGCGTTTTTGGACAGGGAGAGCTCTGTCTCTGCAAGAATGTATTACCTCCTAACGCCAGCCTCAGGAGGAAGTTGCACCGACACTCCACCAGTCTATAGTTGTGTTCAAATTGTGCACTCTTTCATTACTGAGTCCACTATTAGCAATTCACCCATTTTGTAAAATAGAATACAGGGAGTGTACACCGCATACGGTTTATGCTAACCGTTAGCATTAGCAAATGTTAACTGTAAGTGGACGTTTAAGAAACTGATTTCTAGGACCACTGTTGTGTTTTCACTTAAGGTCTTAAAAGACGAATCAAAGCTAACGCTAAGAAGCTACCTAATAGCCGAGTGGTAACCACTAATGTCAGCATGCTAACTGCTAATAACAGTGGCAGCTAACTATAGGCTGACTTGAATAAAACAGGAAATTACTTAAATCATGTTCCTTTCAAGAAAAGTAGTCAACTTTTAATAACAAACAGATTGAGTGAAGACTAATACTAAACATCTGGCCATTAAGGTAACCGAGCCTAACTGCTAGCATCATAATGCTAGTATGCTAACTGTGGCGTGAAGTGTGTTAAACAGTGTTGTACTGCTAACGTCAATGCTAATTGTTTGATTTTCACCTCAAATTTGGGCCTCTATCTTGCTGGTGATTATTTATGAAATAAATAACTGTAAATACAAATTAGTTTAAAATGAACTTTACATAACGAGTGAGTGAACATTTCCAACACAGCCTAAGTCTCGTGATGTCATGTTTTTAAAAATTTTTTTAATGAAAATGCTGCATCCGACGACAACTTTTGAGCCACTTCTGAGTTGTTTAATCATGGGAAACTTTAGCATGAAACGTGGTCACATCGACAAGAGGCTAAAAGTTATTTTCAGAACGGCAGCTAATTTCTATCACGATAGCTTTACATTTTTAAATAGCCTAATTTTGTATTTTTTTATTTTATTTCAATTGCCTTGTTTCCGTTTCTCTATGTCAGGTTGCGGACTTAAGGGTCCTCTGCGTCCAGAAACTCCTTCTTGGGTGGGGCGACGCCACGGTACCAAGAGCAGGAGCCATCTGCCCTCTTGACGCAGGCGTAGTGGTTGGCCTGGCGTCCATGCACCTGCTTCTCGATCATCAGGTCCGTCCACAGACACTCCTCAGGGGCTGAGATCTCACAGGGCAGAGAGGGACAGCGCACAATCTGCAGAAGAACACAAAACAAAGCCCCTGTGAACTCTGTGCTAACATAAAACTGAATAATATTAGCGGGAAATTTAAGATATTGCTGATTCTTTTTGTTATTAATGCTAAAAATGCTATAAAGAGATTACTGCCAATTAGTTTATAAAAGTTCTTTGTCTTAAGTTGACAAAAATAACAGAATGAAGTGTGATTTTTAAACAGAAATGTGCATTTCAGTGCATGGAGTAAAACTGTGGAAGTTTAGATGAGGAGTTGGAAAAAATGCTCCACTATAAATCAATTCAAAACACTTTAGGTCATACACTTCTGGAAAATTATATGTTGTTTGTAGCTTATATTCCATATTGGGACACATGTAATGTGTCCCAATATGGAAATTTGTTTTGTAATTACGTAGAAAGAGCCACGTTTATACAATATTTGTTTAGACCAAAGAAATTTGTTAAATCGAGTGAATAAATCGATTATTTTTCATTATTATAAGCTTGTCACCAATTTCTGTGAGCTCTAGCATCTTATCTACTAAAAAATACAAATGGTTTTGAGCAGTTTGAATCTCCAAACACTACATGCTATGATACATGTAATGAGGCACAGCATTTTTAGAGAGTGATATAAGCAGTAAAGTCTGGAAATAATGTTTTTTTTTACTTTATTTTTATTCTCCACCCAAATAGTCAAATCAAATACTCTTCAAAGCTTTTGCAGACTTGTTAGAAACCTTACCAAACCACTTAATAAGCTGCTGGTATCCCTTTTGCTTGTGCATCACTTCCTAACCCAGTTTTTCCTTCCACTCAAATTAAATTAAGATGTTTGGATATGACACTCTGCAAACAGCCAGCTTACTTAGTAATGAAGTTTATAGCTGCTTACCCTCCCTGTTGAAGCTGTTGATGACTGTCTACCGAACAACTATCAAAGTCAACAGTCTTCCTTATTATTAGGATAACGTAGAATTTTTGTGTTAAAAATATCCTTTTTGGTTGGTCTTATGTAATATTCTAAGAAATGCAATTGAGGGTTTTTATTCATAATCGTCAGAGCCAACTAAAACAAAACACTTGAATCACATCACTGAATTGAAAAGTCGCAGCTTTTGGTGGATGTTGAGAATTCATTAAATAACAATATGTCGTTTTTACCTAATTTATTATTAAGATAAAATTAAAAACCAACCACCAAAAGTGATCGATTCTAACTTTACAATCCAGTTTCTTGTTGTGATGTCTTGTTTTCACCCAGCCTGCTTGTGTCTGGATTTTCTCTGCAGGAAGCGAATATCTGCTGCCTGTTTTGCTGTTTTGTTTAGTCATGCTGGGAGTTAAACAGACACAGATGGCCCTATGCTGCCTTACCTTGCAGTCACAGCCCATCTGGTAGCGCTGGCTCAGGCTCTTTTTCTGGGTGGCGCTCAAGGAGTCCCAGAGCATGATGTAATCGCACAGGGTCACGTGCATGCGTCCGCCCGCCTCAGCCTTGCCTGGAAAAGAGCGAGTTGTGGCGTGGAGCGTCAAAACAGCACATGTGAGAGAACATTTCAGATGAAACAAGATTAGGCGAAAAACAACAAGCCCTGGATGTTCTCACAGTCTGAACAACAGATAACAGATTCGTTGGTACACCAGATAAAAAGCTGTTGCTTTCCAGACTGGAGCCCGCAGGCATCTACACCTAACGACTGTGCCAGCGTCTGTGCAACCCACACAAGTGGTACTAGACAAAACAAGACACGTGGAGCAAAGTTTACAGATTTGCCGAGATGTGGGTCCCTTCGTCTTCATCACTGTCTGTCTGTAAAACACCTCTCAGCACGTTGGAGTCTTCATGTGACTCACAATTTGTTGCAAATCTTCCAAATTTTGACCCTTCCACCTAAAAAGAAGATGAATAATTTTCCAAAGATGCCCCACTCAGCAGAAAACTGACTGTTTTTTGCCACTGTTTGAGGCTGCGAAAGGAAACGCTGGCTTCAGCAGTTCCTCCTCTTACAACTCCGTGTAATTAGAGGGGGGCGAATGATTGCGGGTGCATCTCTGTCTGTGATGGGGAAACCAGAGCATGAATGACCTCATGATCCGCTGAGTCTCCTCTGCTTCGTCTGCCGCCTCATTCAGATGCTCCTGTTTGTTGAATTCACAACATCAACCTCTCTCAACATGAAAACATTAGTGTGGTGAAAAAGTGTTCACTCTCCTGAAGCTTTCTCACATTTTGTCATATTGCAGCAGCAAACTTCTGTGTATTTTTAGGAATTGGCTGAATACATAGTTGTGCATAAGTGAGAAAAGAAGGAAAAGAGACATGTTTTTTTTTGTTGTTGTTTGGAAATGAAACTCTGAAAAGTGCAGTCATCTGACCAGAGTCAACACTGCAACATTACAAAGACAACAAATCCCACCCAGTATTTTTGGTCTAGTAGTTTCTAGTGCAAATATCTTAGTAAGCTCGAAATAAGACAAAACTAGCATACAAGTAACTTTTCAGCAAGATATAGGAGCTTGTTTTACGTCAATAATTCCTTTATATTGATGAAAAATAATCTGCCAGTGGAATAAGACACGTTTATTACAAGTTAAAATGTTTGCGCTGTAGACTGTCCCTTTTTAAAAAAAGTTTATTATTATAAGTGCTTGATAGAGAATATCTCTCCATTTTGTCTGACTTCCCAGGCTCACTAATCTCTCTCTTTTGCCATAAGTTGCTTTGTAAATAACTTTCATCTTACCGATGTAAAATTTTAAGAAAAGCGTCACTAGGAGTTACTTTTAGTCTTTCTTCAATCTTTGAGAGAGAGTATTATAACTACTTTTCTGACCTGACGGTTTAGATCACGTGTCAAACTCGAGGCCCGGGGGCCAAATCCTGCCCACCATAGTTTTGTATGTGGCTCTCTAGACCATAAAGGGCCACATCCTTGGTCTTCATGATGACCTTTGTTTCTGACTCTAGCAAACCTCTTCACAGAATATCAAAGCCTCCATGATCCTTTGCAAAAGTCATTTAGTTTCAGCCTGAATTTATTTTAAAATAGTGACACTCTCATCTCACTCTAAGATGCTCAATATCACTAAGTCTAAAAAGTCAAATTATTTTTATAAAACAGCAGCTATGAAAAATATGTGTCAAATATTAAGCCCTGCGGAGCTCCGTTTTTTCTTGAGTGATGCATTTCTCGTTAAAGCTGTGCTGTGTGTTAACATAGAAATTATAATTACACCTGTTTGCAGTTTTTGAGCTGTTGAGAAATGCACTGTGGAGTAAACAGCTACTCAACCGTTCCCGGAGACTCGAAGTGACTTACGGCAGACGAGGGCCCACTGGTCTCCACAGGTTTAGACAGAAACGTATCATTATCCATAATGACATAAACAGTTTCCTCCCCCAACATGCCCACTAGTCTTTATCTACCCTGTGTTTGTCTGCCTGGTTTAGCACACCTGCTTGTCCAAATGTCATCTTTCAAAAAATTCCCGTTGCTTTCCAAACTTTCCTCACTGTCTCCACAAAGTTTCCTAGCTTTTGTTTATTACACTGAAGCTGCTGCAATCAAGACAAAGAAATGTTCAAATTAATTTCTACATATAGCTCAGTTTCTGGACGTTTCTGTGAATTTGCTTTCTTCTTCCTTGACACAATCGTTGTGTAACATTATTTAGTACAAATACCTGAGATCAGGTACTCCTTCTTCCCAGCTGCATCCAGGGTGACGCCACACACAGCAGAAACTGGTGCAGTGAAAACCGCCTCAATGTCCTGGTTGGGCCCTTTAAACATCTGAAATATCAACAAGAAAATTTAAGAATAAATCACCAAAACCTTTTCTAACATGTTGGGCTAAGATGTAGGATAATTTAAACCTTGATTTGTTTGACATCATACTGGATCCTCTTGATGGGGTTCCCGTAGATGTCATTCCCAGAATCGACTTCTCTTTCGCCCACCACTTTTGCACGGATCACTGGAAAACAGAGTCAGATGAAGATTTAACTCAGAAGTATAGATGTGTCTGGACAAGTGTGGAATACGATTTAAGAGATAAGTGTAGGAAAAACATTCGTATTTTCACCCATTTGATTGTCTAAAAGTGGTCAAAAAGTGGAAAGGTTGAAGCAGCCTCACCTTTTTGTCTCATATATACTTAGAGATAAGATGTATTTTTGTGACATTCATTTTGGAGAATGTTAGCACTAATCCTGCCCACAGTTCAGTCTTTTATCGGCATAATTTCTTGCGAAGCTTCCATCAAATAAAGAACTTAACTCATCCGTGCAGAAACATGTTGGCTTTTCACCTGTAAAGCCAAAATAACCCAAACCACAAACTCTGCAGCTGTTGTTGTGGCTTAACAGAACCTGATAGCATCAAATGAAGGACACCTCCGCTAGCAGCCTGCATGCACCAGCTAAGGTTACAATCTGGGCTGCAAAACGTCTTACAATAATGATGGGCCTTGGTAACTGAGATGCTTAATGAGCCAACATGTCTCCTATTCATTTATAATCCAATAATAAACTTTTTCAACATGAATGATTTTACACTGGAGTGTAAACGGAGTCGAACAGAACTCTAATATCCAGTTTCCAAATATAAAATATGCAGGAGAAGCTGCGTATTTTTAAACCTGAAGAAATTTAAGCCCTTGAAAGAGTTTCTTTGAAAAACAAATAAAAAGTTACATATTTGCTTTGTATTAGACTGAAAAAAATCTAAAATAAAAATTCTTAGAAACAAGCATTCGGACTCTAACGTTTTCTTCTTATAAGAAGAAAACGTCTGAGCAGCTAATTATAAACGCAGTGCAGCCAACGCATCCTCCTCTAAATTACCCCCCCAAACCTCTGATTCTCAATTCAGGCTAATAACAGAGCATAAGCACACTCAAACCACAACAACACCAGCTTGCAGCAAAACAGGAGCAGGAACCAACGACAAGAACAGATTTAGGGATTAAAAAATTGGACTCACAGGCCGCAGCTCGGAGAATGACTCGGCCATGAGTGCGTGTGTGTTTTGTGTGTTTTAATGGTTTGACTGACTTCAAGCTTCAGCTATGCTAGGAGCATTTATTTCAGAATGGAAAATATGAGCAATAAGAGTGTGGGTGTACGTGTGTTTGGTGGGGGTGGCTACAATGAGCATGAACAGACGACGTGCACAGAGATAAAGAGACACAGTGCTGTTCTCACCCCCCTTTGGCTCAGTTTACTCTATATGCTTGGAGAGACTTTTGCATTCTCTATTATGGTTCTCTGAACAAATTATGGGGTTTACAAAACATGTTTGCTACATTTTTACTAAATTATTCTTAGATAATGAGATTTCAGTCTGGTCAGTTCAGCCTTATTTGATCTCCTTTCACATTGAGTTGTTTTAGAGCCTCGTGTCACTTTAAATCCAAATAGAAGCTGCTGATGGCCACGTTCCCCCCCCAGCTCAACGTTTTCACTCACACAGGAAAATGGCTGCAAACAAATGCACAATTATATAACCATACATCTTTGAAAAGCAGAACTGGAACCTATTCACATCCAACAAGAACACAGCAAGTGGTTTCTTGATGGTACGTCAACAAAACATGTCTTGTCCAGCAGCCATTGTACAGTAAATATAGCGGTAAAACCAGCTGACCAAATGTGCTGGAGCTCCGGCTGGGTTGCTAGTGCCTGTTGACTGTGACTCAATCAGGAGATTTTTGAAACTGTTCATTATTCAGCACCAAAACGCATTAACTTATTACGAAAAAACGGAAGGGTGGATGTTTTTTTAAGTACTCGGGCTGTTTGGAGAAGCACTAGAGACCTAAATGAAAGCATTAAAAATGTGCAAAATGTGAATTTTTACATAATAGGTCCCCCTTAAACACCTCTCTGGTGTTTAAGGGGGACCAGAGAGGTGCCCCTTAAACACCACAGTCTCCTTTCTTTGTTTTTTCATACCAGTTTGTGTTCATTGCAACATCGTTGCAATTCTAGCACACACACATTTACTTTACACATATGTTCACCACCAAAAAACAAACAAACACAGGCACACATTTTATCAATGTAACCCGTCTAGTCTGATGATCCTGATTTCACAAAGCCAATCAAGCAATTAAGATTTCATCTTCAGATTCATTGTTGCCCTGGCAGCTTCTCCGTGTGGCATGCCCGACACGCTGCAACAGGACAGCAACATAAAGTGTTGACACAGAAAGCAAAACAATATATCGGTTCTGCTTTAGAGAAATCAAAATACCCAGAAAAACTTGTACAATTTAGTTACATTTGAAGCTTGTGCAAATGTGCAGCAGCATCAGCTAAAGTAAACAAATAAACACAACCTACACTAGTTATTCGCATCATAAACTAAAATAATGGCAATAATTTACATTCTGATGATTAATATTTGTGGAGAGTGAATTTGTTTACAGAAATAATCCATTTTATTTATGTTTGTGTTTGTAAGAGGATTTTTTTTTTCTCGTTTTATTCGTTAATTTTGGTTGTTTAAAATATCTTCCAGTTCCAGTGTTATGGATTTTTTTTTTTCACTAAATTAAAGTTTACCAGTCTTTGAGAGCATTATTATACCATTTCAATATCATCAGTTATCGCAATAATTATTGGAATGATACATATATCAAGAACTAATCAGATTATGTTTGTGTAAGATCTGGAGAAGCGAAGGATTACCAGTAAGGCGGTTGAGTTTGGGTGCCGGTTGATCCTGAAATGGTCTGATCAGACGGATCATCCAGCAGCCAGGACCCCCCAGCCCCTCCATAAACCACTAAGTGACCCACATTTCAGTTGTTCCCTGATTTTGCCAGCTGAGATGATGCCTAATGACTTATACATATGTATCATTTGGGATATGCAATGATTTCCTTTCAAACCCCGTATAAACGCGCATACGCACGCGCGCACACACCACAGAGCCCCCCACTGATTGTTCAGCACGTCTGTCAACTTGTTTTTTCGCCGTCCAGTCATCACCAAATCATCCTAGTGTCTTCTTTGGTCTGATTTAATCAGCTTCAGATGTAAGTGGGCCTTCTGCTTAACTTGAGCATTAAATAAAAATCCGACTTGCTCTCAGATTGTCGTGCAACATCTGTGTTAAAGCTCTGGATTTCTCTTTCTGAACACAAACAGAACTTTATGGAAGGTGCGCGCCCAGTTACATCTGGTTTAAGTGACCACAGTGTTTAAGGAAAGAAATCCTGCTGACAGTAGGAGTAGGCTCTTATCGTGTCATTTATAATTTATAAATAAGAATTCTGATTCATTATTGTTACAGTAAATTTAAGTTAATGTTAAAAAAACTAACTAAAATGTTAATTTTACTATATTCTGTCCTGTTTTTTTCCACAACAGCATCTAAAAATGTTAGTAAATTCTAGTAAATCACACTTTTTCAAGTCTATGGTGTCCTGAAAAAGCTTATTTCAAATAGAAATGTTTTTTTCAAAAGCAGCATGTATGTTTGTGGTGCCATTAATTACCTAAAAAAGAATTAATAAACTGTTTTTTTCTATCATTATTTTCATTTCAAAAGAGCATGATAAAATCTTAAGTCCATATCGCCCCATCCCTAGCTGATAGTCAAACACGGTGGAGGTGGTGTGATGCTCTGGGGCTGCTTTGCTTTTTCAGAAATCAGGTAACTTTCTGTACTGCACTGAAACACAAAATCTGCTCTCAAGCAGAAAACAAAGAAGGAAAATGTCCATCCATCTGCTTATGACATTTATGTCAAGAACAAAATAAGAGTTTAAAAAGAAAAAATTTTCAAAATGAAAGTTTTGGAGTGGCCTAGTCAAAGTCTGAATTAAATCTTATCAAGGTTTTGTGGCATGGCCTGCAACAGGAAAATCCTCCATTGTGGCAAAATTAAAACAATTCTTATAAGAAAAGAGGGCTGAAATTTCTCCACAGTGACCAAAAACATTATGTGAAATTCTTTAAAATAGTTTTCGCCAATCATGGTTTTTAGGTTTAGGGGAATTGTTTTTTTTTTTAATTAAATCATTTAAAACTTTCATGTTAGATTTACTCTTTCGTGTTATATTTTTACAGGACTTAATGTCTCTCCGAAATTATAAATTCGTTTAGTCATTTGAAGCCTTTAGAAATACTTCTTGAGATAAATAGCTTATCGATGAGATTTGAGCAAATTTTGGTTATTTATTCCCATATTTGATCAAAACACTCAAGTCAAGTCAAAGTTTATTTATAAAGCACATTTACAGCCGGCTCAGCTGACCAAACTGCTTCACAACAAACACAACATCACAGGTAGATAGATGATAAAATAGAAAAATAACATCTAATAAAAATAATAAGATAATTATAAAAATGGCAGACTAACAAATAAATAAAATAAAAAATAAAAATAAAAACAATACCAAATTTCAGCTGCTAACTATCAAGAGACATAAACTGGAACTAATTTGATGATTTTCTGTATTTTAATTGGTTGAAGAAGTCAGCATTTTATTTTTATTTTCCTCTTAGTGAATAAAATAACATATATGGAGGATGGATAAAAATGTTAAGCTGAAAATACTATGTTTCTCTGCCACTTCTGCTTCTCTGCAGACAGTTTGGTGACTCTGGTCTTCCAGACAATAAACCAGTCTGACTTGGCAGGGCAGTGGGAGGAAGTCCCCCTCTGTGGCCAAGTGATTTATTTAAAAAAAGGATGTTTGCATTGCTAGTTGCGGAGCGGACGCATGACATGGCGGGACTCTTGATGGCTTGCGGTCTGACCTGGAGCATCACTTTGGATAAAACTGAAGATGATACACACACTCACTGAGTCAAACAGCTAAAGCCAGGCCTCGGTTTACTAAAACAAACCTCCACTGTTGTATTTATGCAAATTTCTCCATGATTTTTCCAATTTGAAGTCATCTAAACTCCATTCAACCACATCCCTGCCCTCATCTATGCCACTGCTGTGCTTTCTGTGGGTGCTTCTGATGACACATTACCCTCTAAGCTGATGAAAAATTATGCGCCACCAATGAGACCGGGAATTTCTGTGGTTTGGTGGTCTGCATGACCATTAAAAATGTTTTCCTGACTCATACGCAACACAAGCACACCTATGCACCTCTCCTGCTAGACATGCCGTCTCTGGCCTGACACACGGCCGGCCAGAGACTGAGTCACACCTGAAAATAGAGCCTCCGTTTTGTGAAGCACACATCATCTTCTTGTGTGATTTGAGCTAAAAAACAGAAAAGCTGAAGCCACAGTAATGCAGTTTTCCAACTTTCTTCAGGATACCATGCATATTTTAACTTCCACTGCCATTTTTTTTATTGCCTGTTTTTCCCCCTCCCAACACTGACAGCCAGATGTCCTACATAGCCAGTGAGTGGGAGCATGGCATGGACACACAGGCCTTCAGTTGTGTGTTTGGTTTGTGAAAGCCTGCACACGGGTGTGTTGTCCCCATACAGCACCGGAGCAAAAAAAAAAAAAAAAAAAAGTTGGGAAAACCCCAGAAACATTCCTGCAATTCCTCCCCAGCACCACCCAGAAAAATGCACAGAAGTGGTATTTTAGATTTTTTTTTTCTAATTGAGAAAAGTTTGTGGTGTTGCATATTCTGCGGTTGAATTTTACCCAGCATTCATACTCTCTCCGTCCCCTTGTCCCCTTCTGATTTCTGGTGCCACGTTGCACCGCAAAACCCAGGCTTCACCCTGGAGCTTTAGAGCCGAGTTGCAATGATGGGGCTGGATTTTCTCCTGTTATATCAGACTAAGATAGTGCACAAAAGAGTGGAAGGGAAAATAAAACCACAGGGGGAAATAACAACACCAACGGAGCAGTGACTGAGTGCAGATGCACTTAAGGCATAAATCTATTTTACTGGGAGCCACATGCTCCAAATGATCCACTTTAAAAGATGGAAAGTAAGTTTAAATGCTTAGAAGGAAAATTTACAGGAATAAGAAAAGACTAAGGAATTATCCACAGTACTGCTAGTGAAGATCAGACTGCCATGAGAACATATACATCTGAAAGTGTGACTTTAGCAGTGTCGAAATTGTATTTTATTTAAAAGGGATCTACTATGCAAATATAACATTTTGCACATTTTGTTAGTTCCATTCGGGTCTCAACTGCTTCTTAAAACAGATAAAGTCCTTAAAAAAATCACCAAGCTGTTTTTAGACATTAGTTAATGTCTTTGGTGTCTGGAAAATGAGCAGTCTCAAAAACCTTCCGAATGTAACGTCACAAATCAGCAGGCCAGCCCGTTACCTAGCAACCCCAGGGAAGCCCAAACCGTTACCTAGCAACCCCAAGGAAGCCCAACCCATTACCTAACAACCTCAGGGAAGCCCGGTCCGTTACCTAGCAACCCAGCTGAGCCACTGTGTGCGATGTACAATGGCTGCTGGAAAAGACAAGTGCATTGTTGTTGACTTACCAACCGGAAACTACTTCCTACATTTTTTGGGGTGTGAAGGAGGCTCTACTTCTGCTTTTCAAACATATATGGTGGTATAATAGCATATCTGTTGCAGCCTTTGCAAGTGTAAACATGGAGTTGGGGGCATTTCCAGCAGGAGTTTATTTGGATTTAAAGTGATAAGAGGCCCTAAAACAGCTCAATCTGAAAAAGAGCTCAATATAAGCAGAACTGACCAGACTGAAATTCATTATCCAAGAATAAATGTGTTTGCAAAAAAATGTAACAAACATATTTTGTATAGCCTATAGATCAAAGAAGCATAATAGGTCACCTTTAGTCAATCTGTGAAGATTGTCCACGAAACCCTTTCAAGGTTTTCGTGGACATAAGAAAGAAAAAATCTCCACTTTGTCATAGCAGAGCGCCATATAAATGCTTTTACCACAACATTTCTCTGAGTTACTTCAACCTTATGTTTCTTCCTGGGTTGTGGCTTCTAAACTTTGGAACAACCTGCCCTCTGACGTTACACAGTAGGCGCTTCCACTTTTAATATTTATGTTTTCACTGGAGTTTAATACAGTTTGAGTTGCTGTTTTTCCTGATACTTTTACTCCACTTGTGTTCTTGTCGCTGCTTAATATCACTGAGTTTTTATTTTTATTGTTTTATTCTTTGCTTTATGTTGTGATAGCGTAAACTGTGAAGCAATTTGGTCAACCGCTGTTAATTTAAATGGGCTGCACAAATAAATCTGACACTGACATTTTTAAAAAGCATCATGATACATTTTAGATCTCAAAGGTGTAAGCGCCTCTGACAAAATGATAGACCAAAGGTCTCCTTGAACAATCTCATGATTCGATTTTAGTATTCAATCTTTCACATGATGTTGGTAACATCTGACCGCTCTATTTACAAAAAATAATCCTTAAAATGTTTGCATCTCTTCCGTATTTCCCCAAAAATACGGAGAAAACAGGAGACTGTTGTTATTGAAGAAAACAACCAGAACTTGCTGGACATTTCTGCAGCTGCTTCATTGTTAGTTCAGCCTCTATGACCACTTTCCATTTTATTCTATTAATTTTTGATAGGGTTCGATTTTATATTTTCTGAAATTCCTCACGACTCTGGAATTTTTTCTTCTGACTGATACTTTTCGTACCTACTCATTACCTTTATCTTTACCTTGATTTTAATCCCTTGACACTTCTCTGCAAACTATGGTTTTTGCTAAATGAGCTGGAGAAGAAAACAAAGAAAAAAGGAAAGTTTTTTTGAAGCCAGACTATAAATTCAGTTGGAAAGAAGGTAACGTCATTTTTCATAAGCGATTTTCTCTGCAATGTGTTTGGAGCACATTGATGTCATTGCTGATCCTCTGCGATAAATATTCAGTTTGATGAAGTTGTGTTCAAAGAAAGACTGTTAATAACAAATCTGTATTTTTGAGAAAAGTTAATTTTCACAAGAACCCGGACTGAAAACTTTGAAGTGTAATCAACGATCAATCTGTTGCAATTAGGAGGCTTGTCTGGGCAAATCGGACGCACTTCCATGACGCAAATGGTCCATTTCAACATATCTCACAGTTAGTCAACTGGATTAAGATCTGGTGTCTGTGGAGGCCGATGTGCAGGGCAGCAAAACTGAACCCAAATATTGCTAAACTTCTGCTTGTCAGTTGGCAATTATTGGCAAAATTAAATCTGCATAGGAATTTTATTTTATTTTTTTCTTTCGAAAAAGTTTATTGACACTTGGGACAAATTTAAAACCATGGCCTTTTACAATTATACAGAAATTTTAACATTTTTAAATATTCTCTTAATAAATACAACTCGTACATTCAAATAAACTAAAAGAAGATAAAAGCAAGGATATTAAAACAAACTCTCTGTATGTGAAAAGTTGAGCAGGACCGGGGTGACTCCTTACAAAGCTCGGAGCCGTCCCGTTCATTCTGCGTAGGAATGCAAGTGTGCAGCTTGAATGCGGTGCAAACTGCCTGAGCCGTGGCCTTGACTCTTACGGAGCAACACCCCCCTCATCGTCAGGCTTTCCAGCGGTTTCCACCGGCCAAGGGCAGCCTTTCAAGCTGCCTCGGAGGCTCTGGAGCGCCGCAGCAGCTCCGGACAGCTGTCGGGCACCCTGGTGCAACACGTAAACAACAACAACAACAACACAACAACAACAGAGCTGCACTCACCTACGTCGGCGTTGCAGAACGCCTGTTGCGGATGCACCGGAGCGCAGCTGCACGCTTCCGCGAGCTCCTCCGCGCGCCACAGCAGCAGCAGCAGCGCGAGCGCAGAAAGGATGCCGTTAACGGAAAACGGCATCTTGGTAAACACTGCAGCGGGGCTTCTTCTTCTTCTTCTTCTCCTTCTTCTTCTTCTTCTTTTTCTTCAGCCTCTTCGTCTCCGTCTGCGCAGATGCGTTAGATCCAGAGGCAGCGCTTCCTCCCTCCGCTGGTTTCACCGACACGCACGTCAACAACCGGGCAAGACCTACCGGTTCGGCTCCGTAATGACAGAGAGGCTACACGGTGAGACCAGAGACCCGTCCTGACACTGCTGTCAGCAAATGTCTGTCTGCCCGGAGTGTTTTGACTTCAGGGATCGAGGAGGTTCTGTAAATCTGCGGCTCCTCCCCGTTCGCTACACGGACTACCGGCAGAGGGCGCTGTCTCCCACACGACGAGAAGAAAAGGTCCCTTTATCCAACGGAACTTGAATCTGACCTACTATATATCAACCGCTGCATGTGAACAGTTGGGTAATAACTAAGTTACATTTACTCGTATTTTTTTTTTATTACTCTGTACGTTTCACTTTTAGCTTGAGTAGTTTTATTAAGTATCGCTGCTCTTACTTGAGTAAAATTTCTGGATTTTCTACCCACTGTAAAACTGCACTGAATGAAGAACGTTGCAAAAAGTTTGGTGAATGTTTTAATCAAAAATTCACCAAAAACAGACACACGCCTGCAGTTTTTGTTACACTTTCATAAGTTTTTTATTGAAAGAAACTGATTTCTTTTGCCTGATTTTGTTATTTTTTGTTGCTTGTGTGAATTATTTTTATTTTATCCTCAAAATACCAAAGTTTCCACTTAACTTTATATTTTGGTCCGACTGATTGTGTCATCTTTAAATATTAAACGATTGATAATTTAATCAATTACCAGTACTTGAGTAGATGTTTTACCAAATACGTTTTACTTTTATTTGAGTTTCAAAAAGTGAAAAATGTCACCTTTTGAAACTCTAGAATAATTCTGAGAATAATCCCAAAAATTTCTGAGTTTATTTCTAGTGAAAATTAACTTTTTTTTTCCTTTTCTATATACAATGTGACACTTTAGCTCAGTTAATGAAGAATCGATTCCTGCTAGCTAAATGAAATTCACCCAAGGCTAGCTCACACGTAGCAGAATCTTAGTAGCAAAATAAAAAAAAGGTGCTTAGGAACCAATTATTCAGCCAACATCCCCAACAAATGCGTCCAACTAATGACCTAACAACGCAAAAAAAACACACAAAACTACCGAGTTTTATTCGTATGCTTTGTTTTTCAAACATATAAAAGACGTAACAAATAGATAACTACAGATAAATATGGGGTATTTTAATTTTTTCGACGTTGAACATGCAGCTTTGGGGCCCCCTGGTGGCTTGGAGGTAATAAGCAGTTTCCATGTTTAACTATAGCAAGAAACTGTCCACGTTTAAGGCACTTTTACAGGACTTCAATCTTTATTTTTCGAAGTCTAACAGAAACATTTAAACCAAGAGCAACTAAAGTTTAATACCACTCCAAAAGGTCTCTGCTTAAATAAAAAAATTAATTAAATTGTAATTCTTGAGAGGTCTTAACAACTTAGTTTCCCTGGATTGTAGAATTGTAGAAAACATTTGCTACTTTTCTACAAACTTTCCTCCAAAACATTTGTACTTAATTGTAACAGCATATTACTTTAAGAAAGGAAAATTGTCCCTTTGAGGGCGAAAGTATTCATTTCTAGGTTAGATAATATTCACAGTATAAATCAAATGAATAGAAATCTAAGAAATAAGAATAAAAAAATCTAACAAACCCTGACAGGTTCTGTAATACACATCGTCATTCATCCGACTGCAAGCCAAGTTTTAGGTTAATACCTCTTTGGGAATTACCTTGTTGGAACCAAACTGTTAATTTTGAGATTGAAATAGAGTCTGGATTCTCAGCTACTTTTTCAAGTTTTACTTTCGGGCTCTCCTGCAAAAGTTTTAGGAGATTCTGTTAGTTTTTTGAGCTCCCAAGGCACTTTTCCGAGATTCAAAGTTCCCTTGCGAAGTCTTAAGATGGAGAGCTCCCTGAATTACTTTGTCACGGTCCCACAAAGGTTTTACAAGAATCTGAGTAATATTTGCATGCTCCTACAGATATTTTTGCAATCCTCCTATGGACTTTTCCGAAATACCAAGTTACTTTTTGTGAAAATCTGAGATCCAGCAAAAACTTTACAAGATTTGCTGTTATTTTTGTGAGATCCAAGCTTATTTTTGCAAGCTTGCTAAACAGGATCTAAGCAAGATCCTCAGTGAATTTTAAAAGATCTTACAAAACCTTTGCAGGAACTTGAAAAAGTATTTCATGATCGTGACAAAAGCGCCTTTATCTTTCCAGCAGTGTCTCAGTATATAACGTTAATTTCACTCAAAAAGTCCTTTTTATTATGTAAGAGGGAAAATGTTCAAAGAATGTAGCAGTTTCCACACACTAACATTCCCTTTATGGAGTCAACAGGAGTTAAAGTAAGAAGAAAATAAATTAAAGCAGTAAAAGTTACAAGAGCAGATAAAGCCATGAATTAATCAGATTCCCTGTGCATCTTTTTTCCTGAATGAGCATTACATAAATTTGTTTCAGAGATTCATTTCTGCATTTTATTATAAGAAACTTACTAATTTATACAACTGAACTGCAAAGAAGCCTGACCTGCTTCTAAGAACAGATCAAGGACTTAAAAAAACACCATGCAGTTTTTTTTAGCAGTAAGTTAATGTTTTTTGATGTCTGAAAAATGAGCCATTTCAAACACCTCCAGAATGCTAAGCATATGTTAAGTCACAGTCAAACATGCACCGTTACCTAGCAACCCCAGCAAACCAACCTGTTACCTAGCAACATAAGCAAAGCTATGTTTGTTTAAGCTGGTTTTATCTCTGTATGCTCTGTACAGTGGCAGCTGGGAAAGACAAGTGTTTTGTTGTTGAATTGCCATTTAGAAATCAAGTGTTGCATTCTTGTTGGTTGTGCAGAAGGCTCTACTTCTGCTTTTCAAAGATGCAGTTAGTCTCAGAAATGTCTCAATTTTCTAGAAAAAAAAAAACCTTGAAAATTTTAGTGTCAAAAGTTGAAAATAAAAATATTAGAAAATTGTTGAGATTACTCAGACTTTTTTTCTAACACGTTGACTTTTCAAACTCAGAAATTTTCCTTTTTTTTCTTGAAAACTTCTAAGATTAATCTTTTGGTGGAAATGTATGCATTTATTTATTTATTTTCTTTCTACAATGGCCCTCATTTGCCACCATAGTCTGCAGCCATTTTGTTGTGCGAGTGTAAATGTTGAATTTTTGGGCATGACCAGCAGCAACTTATTTGGATTTAAAGAGACAAGACGCCATA
This sequence comes from Girardinus metallicus, assembly GCA_903067095.1. Classification (NCBI taxonomy): domain Eukaryota; kingdom Metazoa; phylum Chordata; class Actinopteri; order Cyprinodontiformes; family Poeciliidae; genus Girardinus; species Girardinus metallicus. The sequence goes on along the minus strand of CAEGAE010036198.1, from coordinate 24,877 downwards.
AAACAGCTCAAAATAGGCAGAACTGACAAAACTGAAATCTCACCATGTAAGAATAATTTTCTGCAAAAAAATAAAAAATAAAAAAATTGAAAAAACATATTTTTTATAGTCCACAGATATATAATAACCTGTTCAAGGAAGTGTAGCATAAAAAGTCACCATTTATTAATTTATCTTCGTGCAAGGGGAAAAAACACTATTTAAGCTTCTGAAAACACCACTCTGAAGCGCCCTCTTTTAAAAACTGTGTGGTTTATTACAGGTCTTGCCGAGTTAAACCGTCAAGTTGGCAACCATTTCAAATGAAACAGCAAATCTCCTGCATTACTCCTTTCTGGCACAAGAGGGCAGCAGCTTCCACTAGAATGAGGGACCATTAAAGACTCATCGTGTTCATAAAGGCATTTTATGGTTCCACAGTGAAGCCAATACTTCTTAACGATAAAAAAAAATAAAATAACTTGATTTCGGCAGCATTGCTCCTGTTGCTCTGCAAAAGGCACAGGCTGTAGTGAGGATCAGGACACCGGCGGCTCATTTTACAACAAAGAAAAGATCTACAAAGGCAAAGTAACACTGCATTCCTGAGTTGAAATCGTTTGGTTTCAGAACAGCTGTCCTCTCTACAGAGAAGCGATTGGTGACAGAGAAAAGCTGAATACGACAGACAAGAAGCAGACTCTGAAATGAAATAAACCTATAAATTCTTTTAGATCAATGATTAAAAATGGCGGCATGCTTTGTGAAAGCTCTGACTGAAGCAGCCCATGCAGCGTGCGACGGTCGAAACAGCAAGCAGCCCTCTGACCCTCAGAGGCCTTTGTTGAAGTAAACTAGCTGGACTTTGTCTCCGTATTGAGACACGATGGCGTCTCTGAGCTCAGGCTCCAGCTTCGATACGGCCATGGAGCTGCAGGAGGAGAAAAAATACATGAAAAAAAGAAAAAACATCATCAATTAGTTAATGAAAACATAAAGTGGAAACTGATTTACAGCCATAAAATGTTTTAAATCAATACCAGTATTATAATCGCCATTATTATTTATATTGTTGCATCGAAATTATCATTATATAAATTATTTTCATTATCATTCTTATCATAATCAAAAGTACTGCTACTTATATTAATATTATATCATTTTACAGTAATAACTGATGACAACTTTTACTACATAATCATTGTCCTTATATCTCAATTATTATTATTGTTGATATAATTATAAGTAACAGACAATTGTCATGATTACAATTATATAATTATTTTTCTCATCATCAATATCTAAATTATCTTTGTTATTGTTGATATTATTTTATGTATCTATTATATAATTAATAATAATAATAATGCAGTTAAAATAATAGTTGTTATTATTAATATTATATTTTTTACATTAAAAATTATTAGAATAGTATTAACAATATTATTGTTGTTAACAATAATATTTAACATATAATAATAATAATATTATTAACAATATCATTATTGTTAATAATAATAGTTGTAATAATAACAGTAGCAATTATTATTATTATTATTACAATAATAGCAACAACAATAATAATTACTATTATTTATTTATGAACTTTTTTTACACCTCCTAAATATTAATGAGTGACTTTTCTTCCTTACTGGATTCAAAATTTATCTTAAATATCAAAGATATAAAGTGAAGCTGCTAAATTAATTATTCCTAATAAATACACTTCTTTGTTTGGTTCTGGCCTATATTTACACTTTGATTAATGTTTGAAGAGCGATAGTGAATGTCAGATCGTAGCTCCTAAATTATTTGCTCAATTCGATTTCTCCCACACATTTAAACTGTTGTAAAAAATTTAAGGGTCACTGGGTGTCTTCAGAGAAGGAATAAAACTTTTATCAGCTGTCAAAGTTTTATTACAGCTGAATTATAAAATCTTTTTCAAGCATTGTGTCCCGTAAGATAATCCAAAAGATTTCAGCTCACTATTTGACGCTCACTTCTCTGCTCACAACTCAGCTCCCCATTATTATTTCCTCGCAGACATTTTATTTCAGCATCTGAAGTCAGATAACAGGGATTTATAGATTTGTTTGCAGGTCATAAAAACCATCTGCTAGCCAGACAGCAGGAGGAGTTTTACGACTGTTTAGTCATCGAAGTAAATCAACATGAATGCAGCGAGAAAAACATCTGGACTGCTCAATAACATTTAGCCACCTTTTTAATTTGGGAGTTTCTTTGCTGGTCTGAAGACTTTAAGATGCAATACAGTATGACTGATGGAGAGATCAATTTCAGAGCTTCATAAAATACTGCAGAGAGCATTAAAATAAGTCAAAGTTATAGGTTTGCATATATTAATTGAAGAAGGGGGAAGAGGGATTTTATTGAAATTATTGCGACGGTCACAAGGATGGGAAGAAAACAGAGTGAAAGAGCAAACGAGAGAAGGAAAGAAAGAGCAAAATAATCAAATGGTGAAAGAAAAAAGTGTGAAAGAAACCAAGAGAGAAAGAAAAAGAATATGGAGGTGCAAGCATGGAAGAAAGGAATAAACTATATATTAGCATACAGTTGTTTGTATTATTTTTAGATATTTCTATATTCAGCGGGAGTATATTTTGTTTCTGAGTATATTTTGTTTCTGTGCTGCTGTAACAAGAAAATTTCCCCAATCTGGCATTAATAAAGAAATATTTTATTCTATCCAAAGAAAGAATAAACTAGTCCAGATCTAGAAAATACTGCATTCAGATATTTTTCCAGATTGCATTAGAAGCCTAAATATTGTCATTAAGTGACAACATCAAAGGAAAATCATGTGGCCTTGGCTCAAGACTTTCTACAAGCGCTGAACTTGCTTGGCATCTTTAACAGCTCACAGATTGTAATTTTCTCTCCCCATTTCCAACTTGTTTGACTCAATCAGACATAAAGTCAAAAGGGACAGCGGAAAACCTGCGTGAGATGAGGTGTTTGAATGTGGCAGTAGGTGAAAGGACGGGATATTTTCATTACCATCGCTGAGGGAACAGGGAGCAGGCCGCCGGCACCATGAAGATCAGACTTTTAAAGGAAAGAAAATATACAAGTCACCACTTAAAAAACTGTGGAAGCTATTAAAACTAATGTGACCGTGTGACCTTCTGTACTCACAAGACTCCCACCAGCATGACCTGAATTGGTCCGTGAAGAAACGTGATTCTCTGTTAACGGGCGGAAAGCGACGTGAGGACGGGCGGACGCATTTACCTGACATTAGCACACTGATGGAGACAAACGATCTGACCTGCATGAACTTGTACTTTTCCAGCCTCTGCATGATGATAGGGAGGATGACTGGGAGAGGAAGTAAAGGGAGTCAAGACGGGAAAGGGGAATAAATCTCAACATGATGATGATAAAGAAGGAGCGACTGTGTTTCATACTCATTCCTGGTGCTGCCATGGTGATCCGGGAGATGACCACCTGAGTGATGCCTTTTACTGCTGCTTTCTGCAGGTGAGAGATGAGATTTCACGGTGAAAAATAGAAATTAAAGGTAACCTGTTGTGCTTCCCTGAACTGGTTAGGGTAGATCTATGAGCTAATCAAAATATATGTGTATATATGTATATATACATATTTTATTTTTTTTTGCACAAAATCATTCTTCGATAATAAGAATCTTGTCACACAGGCTGCTGCTGTCCACGGCAACTCATTGCTGCAAACAGATGCACAGTTATACAGCCACACATGTTTAAAAAGCAGAAGTGGAGCCTCCTGCACAGCCAACAAGAATGCAGCAACTGGTTTCTGTATGCTAAGTTAACAATAAAACACTTGTCTTTTCCAGCAGCCATTGTACAGCCAAGTCGCAATAGCAAATTTCGCTGGATGACAAATTGTCCCAGTAATTCTTACAATGGACGATAATTTAGCTGTTTTCACACCATTTTCAAGTAATATATTGATGATGACATAATAATGCAAGTTTGAGCTTTCAAAGTCCAATTCATTTAAATGTTTTAAGGAACTCATAACACTGCAACTGGAAGATATTTTGAATGTCCAAAATAAAACATGGCAACCAAAAACAATTAATAAGAACCACTTACAACTGAAACCATAAATGAAACTGATTATAATGTCTTTGTAAATACATTTGCCCTTGAAAAAAATAACAATCAGGATGGAAATGATCAATTTACCATGTGATTAACTGATTAATTTCTTATTGCATACAGCGGTAAAACCAGCTGATGAAATGTGCTGGAGCTCTGCTTGGGTTGCTAGGTGTGTTGCTATGTGACGAGCTGGGCTCAGCCGGGGTTGCAATGCCGTTGATTTTCAAAATGGCTAATTTTCTAGACACCAAAAAAAGCAGTAACTTATTAGCCAAAAAATGTCCGGGTGTTGTTTTTTTAAGCGCTTTGGCTGATTTTAGAAGCAGTTGAGACACAAACACTCAAAATGTGAAACTTTTGTTTCATCCAGGTATTAATTTTAAATAAATGCGTGGAACAAAAGTCACTAGAAGATTTTTTTCTTAGTTTTTCAGTCAATCAGTGGTAGCTAAAGAACAAGGATTGTCCATTTCTGATTAGGAAAAAAGGAAAGCAGCAGAATTAATTAGTTTCCCCTGTTTGTAATTAGCATAATTCAAAACCCCTGACAATCCTGAAGAGTAAATCTGAACATTTTCCTTTTTCACAAGCCAGCAGGTTTACTTTTCATGCAAAGCCATGCTAGATAAAACAAGGCGGCTCAAGTGTCTGAAAAAGTTCTTAAAATGCGTTATTCTTTTAATCAAAATTTTTTAAACTAAACTTTTTCCATCTTTAATCCAACATTTATGAACCTTAGTTGAGCTGAAAAACAAAAAGTATCTTACTACAAAAAGAGTAAAAACCTGTGGAAGACATTTTAAAAATGATTTATGTCAAAATCACCGTTAATTTCATATCACATGACTCTAATCTGTAACCAATGGAAAAGCATTGCAAAACTACTTAGGTAATTTTTTTCTCAAATTCCAAAAAAATATTACTTTTATGAATAGTAATAATGTGTGAAGTCGGAAGATTAAACTTAGTTCAAGTCTCTTAAATTATAAATGTAGATTATGATGTGCTGACCTTTGAGTGACCCAGTTTGTTGCCGTTTTCATCTGTGACAGCAATGCCATTCATAATTTCCCTGAAAAATATTAAAAATGGACAAATTTTAGAGACATTCTCAGAATGTGACCCAGTTTTTGACTTCTGTGGTCTAGACTGAAGATGGTAGATAAAAGCAGTGAAGATCAACATGCAGATGAAACAATAAATTAGTTAAATGGTTCATCAAGATGTGCATTGGAGCTTTTAAGTCAGACAGCTAATAAGTAGATGTGTAAAAAGCGCTAATGAGTGTTTTCAGTAAAACAAGATATCCAAGATATTCAACCAGGCCACAAGAACCTTAAATCAGTCCAGAAGCATAATGTGGCCTGGTGATGTGTCAAAAACAACTCAGAAATATGAGATAAATCTAGTCTTTTGTCAAAAACACAAAATCTTACCAAGTAGTTTTGGTCTAGTTTGTAGTGTGAATATTTTAGTGCACTTGAAATAAGACAAACCTAACTTGCAAGTAACTTTTCAGCAAGATATAGGAGCTTGTTTTAAATAAATTGTTGCTTAATATTGATAAAAATGTTCTAGTTCCACTCATAAATGTCTTATGTCATAGGTGAAATAATCTCCCAGTGAAACTAGTACTTTTTTTTCTATCTTAAAACAAGCCCATACATCTTGCTGAAAGTAACTTGCACTTTAGTTTTGTCTTATTTCAAGCGAACGAAGATATTTGCACCAGAAACCCGACCAAAAATACTTGGTAGTATTTTGTGTTTTTGCAGTATAGGTTTTATTTCAAATGAGGTTTTCTTTAGGAAACTTTTCATGCAAATACATTAAAAAGCTTTTGGTTGTATGGTGGCACAATGTAGCAAGGTTTTATGGGTAAAGCAAGTTACACGACGGAGGACTCACTGTTGCCGCATCATGGGAATATTGACACAGTTGGCTGCTGCCACGGCAGCAAACGGGACCCAGCGAGCCACAAGAGGAGGAGCTTTCTGCAGAACAAATCATCATAAACACCAATGATCTCCCAGGTAATCTACACCACATGATAAAATAACACTGATCTGTTGTAGTTTTAGCACATCAGTCTGAAAACTGAGCCAGTTCGTGCTGAATGAACTCCTCTGTGTGTGTTTGTACCTTTGTGTAAAGGTTGAGTCCCACTGCTGTTGCTAAAGCCGTGCTGGTTGCTGTAACGTAGGCCACTCCGATCTGCCTGAGGAACAGGTCAAAAGCTGTTAAAACTGCCTCAACAACCTATTTTCAGTCAATTCAAGGATCAAAGTTGGTGACGCATTTCTGATCGGATGTTTATTGAAGTTAAAATCTAATTTTGTCCCACAGATACATGCTCACTGCTGATACTAAAGCCCCCTATCTTATGAATAAAGCATCAAAGTTATCTGAAACCTCTTCCAAGACAAAGGTATCTTTGCCTGCGTCTCATTTGTCTAATTACTTTCAAATTAAATAATCAGTTTAATTTAAATCTTTAAAATCGTAATGAAACTGTGTTGTGTTTGTCGCCCAGCAGGTAGGTTTTTAGCACCAACAATGTAGTTTTACATCATTTTATTTTGTTTCAAGTGTCTCTATAGTATTCTCTACATGAGCAATCTTACTGCACAGCCAAACAGTTTTCCCTATAAACAGCCAACAGTGCACAGCTGACCGTGTTCACCCACATATGACCGATAAAGCCGAGCTGATCTAAACCGAACTGAACTGGTTGAACCAGGGAGCTGATAACATTTGTAAAGGCAAGTTGAGCTTTAATGTCTGAATGTTTGCACTGAAATCCCAACAAGATCTTTTCTTCTTGTAATTTTCATGTAGTAAAAATAATATTTGGTGAATAAAAGTGTAATTTCAACAACAAAGTATTAATTAAGCAAATTATAGAGCAAAGTAAAAAATTATGTGGCTAATTTCTTCCAAAAAAGCATATTTACAAGAATTAAGTTTGATGTTTTCTGAGGTCAAAAAGTTGTGAATATGCAGGAGAAAATATTTAAAATGATTGAAGGCAAAAATCTATGATATCAAAAATATGATATGATGACATTATGAAGTCAAACGTTTGTCAGATGTCAGGGAAACAGGCTACAGTTGATGGATGGATGAAAAATGAACAAAGGGATGGATGGATGGATGGATGGATGGATGGATGGATGGATGGATGGATGGATGGATGGATGGATGGATGGATGGATGCGCAGCTTTATTCTGGTTCTCACTTTGGGGAAATGGGAGAGGCGGCGTTGCGGTTGGTGTAGTTGACCAGAGCGTTGAAGGACTGGTTGACCCACTGCCAGAACACCACAGCAGGAACGGTCCTGAAACCAGAGCAGCAGGTTCAGCTTCCGCTTCACGGCAGGATGGAAAGATACATGGAAGTGGGTCCGGTCCGGGCTACCTGTAGAACTGCAGCATGAAGCCCGTGATGGCCATGCCTCCGGGGACCTGGAAGGACATGCGGCCGATGAGGTTCATGCGGTCCCCCGTGTCTGGGTGGAAGGCCGAATCGTACAGCTTCTTTGCATAGTACAGCTGCTCCACTGAGGTACCTGGGGGAGTGGATCCTGCCCTGCGCAGAACCACAGAACCACAGAACCATACCACTCAGGTGTAGTGCAGCAGATGATTAAATACTTCAGCAAATCGTTCACATGCGGAGACAAGAACCTAACTTGGCATAGATCGTCACAGAGGCTTGTCTTTTTGAAAAAAAAAATAAAAATAAATAAAACATAAGACATTGAAAAATTCAAGATGGTCTTAAAGGAAAATTTATTTTTTTAATAAATTTATTAATGTAATTAGCAGAGCCAACGGGGTTAAGCTATCGATTAGCAGAGCTAACGCTAAACTGCAAAACACCAAAAAATTTGCAGAAGCCAACACTAACCATTGAGACGACTGTCTCTCAGCCTGTTGCACATCTTCATCTCCTTCCAGTTGACGACAATGTCTTCAGTTTCTAATTTTGCTACATATTATTACTTTAAAATTGCATAAATAGGATGACCAACGTAGAAAACATCTGATGTGACAAAGTTCATCCCAGTCATGGAAAGGGGTAATATTTTATTGAAATGACTGGTTAAAAAATCTCAAATATGGCGGCCATCTTGAAAAATGGTTGTCATCTTGAAATTCAAGTAATTAATGGAAAACATGAAGAACATGAAACCTGATGGGCGAGCATGCAAATTTTTCTGCTTGCATCAAATAATGATTTTTACAGTAATGTGCTGCCCTAGTGGGAAAAAAGAAGAGGAAATGCTCCTTCCAGATGTTACAGGTGGAGTTACGCTCATTTTTTCTCACCTGCAGCTTTCTACTAGCGCTTTGGCTTCATCCAGCCGTGAGTCTGGAAGGACTGCGGTTCTGCAGTCGGTGATGTTGAAGAAGTGCTTCAGCCGGCCCATAAAGGTGGACTGATCCCACCGGGGGGCATCGATGTCGAAGGAACTCAGAGCCATTTTGTTTGTCAAAGTCGGGCTTTTTGCGCCTTGTTCGACCTGAAGGAGGTCACCAGGAGCTCCAGACGAAACCTGAGGACCAACAGAATATTCTCTAATTAAAGATATTACATATTTTTTATAGTCTCCATAACCATCAAACTGTTGCACTTCTCAGATTTGCTGGAAACATCCAGCGTACTCTCACAGCCCTGAACAAAAACAAACTCCCATTTCCCCTTGAAACAATTTGAAGGCCCAACAGACTTTCACTGGAAATCATTGACCACCTCCTGCTAAATCCTTCCACGGGCAGTCGTTTTGTGTTTCTGCAGCTGCTGCGCTTCATCGTAATCACCAAGACAAATCAAAACCTGCTGAATAAGCAGCAGAATATCCAAACTCTCCTCTGTATATGAAATGAAACCTTAAAGTTTCTGGTTAAAAGTAAACAGGAGAGAAAGAAAAACATATATATATATCTATACTGTCTGAGTGGAACTGGATTGTTTCTGAAGCTGTTTGTCTAGAAAGTAGGTCAAAGGGCTGCAGATGCTGGTGGGGGACACAAAGTATAACCAAAGATTCAACTGTACAGTTCACAGTGTCACAAAACTGATTTAAAGTGCAGATGAAAGGATCGGGAGGGTGCAGCAAAAATTGTAAGCAGGGATAATTGTCTCTTTAGCATAAACATTGATTATTCACTATATGTGAAACCTGAAATAAGGTCTGTTTTAACAGCATTAGTGATAATTACCCAAATATTCCTCAAAGATTGGCCTTTTTGAATTAATAATTTAAATTCTGAAGCAAAATAAGCAACAGGATGCAGCAGGGAGCACTTATAAAAGCAAACAAGATATTTTAAACTTTGTAAAAGCAGCGTAAGACAAAACAAATAGTATTTTTAATGAGAAAAAAAAAAATCCAGAAACATATAAACCAGATAAAAACAGAAATATGCAGCTGCAACCAACCAACAACCAATATACAAGGTGCCAAATTAAAAAAAATACTTCAACAGTCACGTGAACGTCTTATTTTTCTGGAAAAGGAAAACCTTCGTGTTGATTACTGATGCCAAATGGTTTAAGATTTTCCCTCTTTAATTTGCTTTGGCAGTGATATTTGTTTTTGTAAAGACCCAGCTATGCGTGTACAAGACCTAAACTGGGAAGATTATGGCTTATTTTGGGGCTTTTTATTTCATACAAACATTAAATATAAATAAATGTTTACGTAGCCTTCCAAATGAAATCATCATCAATACAAAATAAACAATAATAACAAAACAGTGACATGTGAGCAAGAGAGAAAATGCTGAGTAATTATGATTCCATTAGCATAATCTTTAGCAAATATGTTACAGAAACGTAAGGAAGTAAAGTCTCCGATCTCTGAAGTCTCATTCTTTAGATTCAAAAATCAGACATTGTTGAGTGAGAAATAAAATGTCTGCAAATGGAAACAGTATACTGCTCATGCTAGCTATAACGATAAAAATATTCTGGAGTGATTCTGAAATATCTGCCCGGATGTCTGCCTGGTTTCTCCCTGCAACAAATGTCTTTTTTCTTACTAAGCTACAATCTCTCCTTACCTGCAGACCCTGCATCATGGTCCCTGCTGCTGGCCTCCGGTCTAAAGTCTCCTCCCTGACTTTGCTCTATCTATTGCGACAATAAATATTCCTTAAATACGTGAAAAACAATGGTGAGCAAAGTTTCTGCACAGAAACTTTGCTCACCAAAGTTTCTGTGAGCAAACTTTGGTGAGCAAAGTTTGCTCACAGAAAGCTTTGAACAATAAAACCTGATTTTTATTGTTCATAAAAATCAGGTAAAAGTGAAAAGTATGGCAGAGTAAAGCTAATCTTGGTTTGCTTGGAAAAATTGCAAAGTTTTTGGTATTTTGCTGGTTTGTTGCCATGATTCTAACACACCAAAACCAACACTGCACATCACCACAAACACACCATCCCCACACTTAAACATGGTAGTGGCAGCATTATGTTGAGGGGATGTTTTTCCAGCAAGTATAAATACAGCTTCCTTACCTACAAGTATTGTGGCTGCAAAGTATGATGGTGTATTAGGGCCATTGTATATAGAAAAAAAGAGGAGTAAATTTCCACAATAAAGCTCACAAATTTTGAGATTTTGCATTTGAAAAGTGGCAAATTTCTGAGCTATTTCTAGCAAATTTTCAACTTTTCAAAATCATACATTTCTTTTTTTTTTGTTTTTCAAAAAATCTTTAGATTAATCCCGAAATTTCTGCCTTTTTTTCTCTTGCAAATCTTCCACTTTTCAAACTTAGAAACTTCCCTGTCTTTTCAAGAAAATTTCTGAGATTTCTTTGGCTAAAATCTCCTTTTTATCTATCTACAATAGCCACAATACAATGCAAAACACTTGAGACTTTGGTAGAGATTTCCAAAGATGAACTACGTTGTAGTCTACCCAGGTAGATCTAGTTTGCATAAATATACTGCAAATTTACTTGCATGTATTTTCCACCACTGGTTACGACAGCTTAGGATTTACTCAGGCTTGACAAACCAGATCTGCAGGTCAGAGCACATCCAGCATCACAGCATATCTGGACAAATTCTCAATACCGATTTCAATGACATGCATCCAGCTTGAGTTAAATAAAAGACAATCACGTGGTTGGACCGGAATCATTTGGCCTGTGGAGTGTAAAAATCAGAGAGAGGAGGGATAGTTCAAAGAAACACGCCAGACTGAGCAGACAAAGTGATGCAACTCAGACCTGCAGTTACCAGCTCAGTCTGACACCCCGGAACATCCAACATACCTGCGATGAGATCTCCGCGCGCCACACGGAGCAACCTGTCAGGTAATCACATTTGCTCACGCTATACGGTGGTAACGAGACGCGCACGTGGCACGGCGTCATCCAATCAAAAGCTAGGATTGACCCCCCACTAACCCACCTCTTGTAAACCGGCGAGAACCAAACCCAACACATAAAGAACAAACTGCAGCCTCAGCTGTACAGCCGGTTAAGAATTACCTCCGTGACGTGTTTTTCCTGCTGCCGGCGTGGGAGAGGAAAATTATAAACATCCACGAGCGAGTGTAGCTCACAATAACCAAAATGTTGTGGTGTTTATTTGTTTTTACCTGTAGAACATTTAGCACGCAGCTAAACAAACATGCTCTTCATACATGAAACTGGTGCTGCGTTCAGGTGAAATGGTTTAAAAATATTTCTATGACAACAGCGGTGGAACGCTTTCGTCACCGTGCTACGTGGCAAAACTTGACACGCCTCCTGTTAGAATTATTATGTGTTGTTATCACTCTTACATTAGTAGTTTTACATTTATCACTCTTATATTACATTACTAGCTTACTTTTTCTTTAATTTGTTTTAGTTTTCTATATAAGCTTTTGTCCCACATTTACAGAATGTCTTTGAAGCTTGACTATCTCTAATGGCAGAGTGTTCTCATGAGAAAATAACTAGATGACCTGTGTGCAGAGACAAGACTTGCTTTTGTTTTATCTTTCCCTTCTGTGAAAATAAAAGGCAAGGCCGAACTGAAAGTTATCAGAACGCGCGGTGGGCAGTAAAATGGTCTTCCACAAGTTTGCAAAGAAGAATGAGCAAATAAATGCTGCCTTTGGACACATATACTAAAAGACTTAGCTAGAGTTGCAGTGTAACTCAAACAAAGTCGCTTTTCAGATTTCAAATCACGTAAAATCCCAACAAAATACTCCGAAGTGTGATTACAACGTGACAAAATCTGATACAATTCAATTCAGCGTCACTCTACGATATCTAGACATTTTTCCCCGAGTACCGTGAATGCGGCACGATCCCAGGAGTACGCACTGTGCGTCTGACGTCACGTTTAGCGGCGTCTCCAGGAGAGAATCCAGCAAGATGGTGAGTTTAATTTATCCCAAAAGATAGGCAGTAACTGTTAAATTTCACCCTTACTTTTGTGTATATTTATAGTACGTAGGTTTTACTTTTGTTAGGCGCTAATTTATCGGTTCTTGCGCTCTGGATCTTGAGGAGAAAACGCAGTCGGAGCTGCCTTGTTGCTCCTTCAGTTACCAGGGGAGATTAGCTCAGCTCGTTAGCTCGGCGCAGCTCCTGTTTGTGTACCGTTATCTATGCAGCGCTGCGTGGAAACACAGGCTCAGGAAACTCAGAAGGTTAACTGTTATCGTCAGGATCTGATGCGATTGGGGGAGAGTTTATTGAAATGTGAAATAAAAATAAAGTTTAGTTGCAACTGGCCTGTTGGTGAGGACTCCAGGTGGATGAAGGGAAGAAGAGTAACAACTCCTCCTGTCCCCAGGCCATAGACGGATTATTTAAAAAAAAAAAAAAACTGGGCCCAGTGCATAACATTTGAACCAATACAAAAATATTTTTTTCTTATCCCAGAGGAAAATTAATTGTTGTAACTCATATTATCCAAGAATCTTAAAAAAGTCTGGATGGTGATGCTGTGGGCTGGAAGGATCTGGTAGCAGTCAGGCTTGCAACGAATCTGAAGAGGCCTCTGACTTAAGGCTCATTGCTGGCATGCTAACAGCTCAATATCTGGGCAGCATGCCTTGGATGACGCCATTAGTTGTTGGCTAATCCACTTCATTTTTGCCACTCCTCCTTAAATTTCTTTCTAGCTGTATGGTTAGAAACCCATGATGATCGATGGCAGAGATGCATTCTTTCAGCCTCCATTTGTTATTAGGGTTTATAGTTCAGGTATTATTTGAGCTTTTGAAATGTTAATCAGCTGCTCCCAATTGTAAAAACAATGTATTGGTGCCACGGTTACGTGTCCAGAAGTAAAAAGGTACGAGTAAAAATCCCTTCAGATGCACAGCATCCAAAAATCGAGAGTATTTTTTCATAAAACTATCAAATATTAATAATGCAGGTTTGTTTTCTGGTATATTTGTCTCTCTTATAATTTCAAGATGAATTTAAGTATAACAAAAATCGTAATAATTCTAATTTTAGCTTGTTAGGTGACCATTTTCAGATATCTATAAGGTGTGGATAATATTATGGAAACATAATATATGATAATATGACAATGTGACTTGCAGTAAATAAACAAAATAATTTTGAAGCGTTTCATAGCAAACATAAACTCCAGATAATGAATAGTCTGTCTCTCTACTGGGAAAAATAAAATAAAATGCAATATTTCCACAGGGTTTTATTGGCTAAGTCTCTTTACTCTCAAAAACCTTTCAAGTGTCACCAAATATATTACAAGCATATAGTAATTTAATTTAAAGTGATATCTGCCCATTTTTCATCAAAAACATCCATTTTCTTTTTGTTAATTTGTTTGTCTACTCGTTGTAATGCTGCATTTCTGTCATTTTGTTATTTTAAACAAACAATTATGAATGTATGAGTAAATTTGTTGTATATTCTGTAATTTTCCCTGCTGTTATAATCTCTCTTTTCCCTTGGAAAAATGAACCTCGTCACTGTTTGCTGCAGGGATTGCTGTCCATCCTTCGTAAGCTAAAAAGCACTCCAGACCAGGAGGTTCGGATACTGCTGCTGGGTCTAGACAACGGGGGGAAAACCACGCTTCTCAAACAGCTGGCTTCAGAGGACATCAGCCACATCACCCCCACACAGGTAGCAAAGCGCTGACGACTCCTCCACTCCCTGCTTTCAGTGCGGATTGGCAGCAGCTCTGTGCTTTGTGCTCCCTGCAGGGATTCAACATTAAGAGCGTACAGTCTCAGGGGTTTAAGCTGAACGTTTGGGACATCGGAGGCCAGCGGAAGATCAGGCCGTACTGGAGGAACTACTTTGAAAACACTGATGTGCTGGTAAGGAGAGCTCCCCCCTCTGGGAGTTTATATTCTAGTCGCTGAATTAAATAAAGATGTTTGAGTTGATGACTGAAATGTTTTCCTGGTTTCAGATTTACGTTATTGACAGTGCTGACAGAAAGAGGTTTGAGGAAACGGGGCAGGTATGTGCAATAAGCAGATGCATTTCTATATTTTTAACATATTGTTGTAAAATTAAATGAAATTAAAATTTTAACAACCAAAAAGTATATTTTCTCTTTTTTAAAATCTTTCAGGTAATACCAGAAATTAGTCACTAATTGGCTCCTGCAATAGCTAATCAAATAATTTGTAATTTTATTTTATTATGCAGGAAATAATAACCTGCTCTTATTTATTTTTGCAATTTGCTTTTAAGTATGCTGCAGTAAAACATATTTAGGTTTAGCTTCATACCTGGCGTTGTCATGAATTATTTGTGCCCTTTCTATTCCTGAGCACTCTGAAATGTTTGTTTATTTATCGAGAAACACCAAAATAATTGTGAAATTATCCCCAATTAAGTGATTTAATCCAATACATTAAGAACATTCAATAAGAAAACATTCTACTTTGATTTATTTTTGATCCCTTTCCTTGAAAGACACATTTGTTTGAACGTATCATGATTTTTTAAATTCATGTTATAAAGGAAGTTAGATTAACAGATTAACAGAAGCCTCTAGTGAGCTTCACTATAGGCTCTGTTTTTTTGTTGTTTTTACGAGGAGACAGATGGAATTCCTCTGTTTTCCTCGCTTCGTCCGTGTGTCTGATGGACAGATGTGTGTGTTTGTTGCAGGAGCTGGCGGAGCTGTTGGACGAGGAGAAGCTGAGCGGCGTTCCTGTGCTGATCTTTGCAAACAAGCAGGACCTGCTGACGGCGGCTCCAGCCTCGGAGATCGCAGAGGGACTCAATCTGCACACCATCCGCGATCGGATGTGGCAGATCCAGTCCTGCTCCGCTCTCACCGGAGAGGGGATTCAGGTGAGCAGGAAGCCCAAAGTCTGCCTCGTCACGAACAATAAACAGTATCAGATAAATTAGAACATCACCGTTTTTTTCTTCCACTAAACTTTCCAGTATTATGTTTGCCTACATAAGAACACCCGGATTATTTCTCCCCCAAACAGATGTGTATTTCAACAAAAATGTATCACGATGTGTATAATGAAACTTTATGAGTTTTAATATTCTATTCTTTTAGATTCACTTGTATTTCGGAGGCTTGTCTGCGCTCGTCAAACTGTTTCTTCTTCTTCTCCTTAGGAGGGCATGAATTGGGTTTGCAAAAGCGTCAACTCCAAGAAGAAATAGCATCGCTTTCGCTTCTTCACGACTCAGGATGTGCAGCAGCAGCAGCGTGCGAAACACACACTGATACACACGACACATCCTGAGCCTCAGTACGGTGGGATTTACCTGTGAATGTACATGCACTACTAATCCGACGTGGACTTTTTCTAACCTCCCCCCCCCAAAAGCATCACCACATCGCTGATGCGTACGAATCTCCGCGCGTCGTCTGGCTTCCATGAAGAAGAGAGGCGTTAGCCTTCAAAAGGGATCGACCAGCACCACCCATCTGATTCTTACTGTCGTCTATTTGAAGCGTTTCCATTTATCTGCTGCTTCTTGCAGCATCTTCCAGCGCGTCTCCATCTCATTCTTATGTATTCTTGTTTTTTTTTTGTTTTGTTTTTGTTTTAATCATTCCACGGCGGCTCCCAGCCCATTTCCTGCTACTGCTCTGTTTGAAGTGAGGTATATTTTTGTAACAGTTTTATTTATGGTGAAGTAGAACGAGAGAATTGCCTGGACTCTCCCCTTTAAAAATGATACTGTGCTAATATGTACAAAAAGAGGAATAAATTAATGTGTAAGGAACACTACATTTTTGGATCAGTTGTTCATAAATTGGCCCTTTTATGTTATGTCATAGAGTATTCTGCATCCTGCTGTACTGTGTAGTCTATAATGTTTGCATTTCTAACATGGCAGAGATAAATGTACTGTATGGTTTGATGCGTTTCTATGTACTCCTTGGGTTAGTGAGGGAATTCACTGTTTTAGCATTTTCTTTTTATTATTCTTGAATGTAGTCTGTCCGGTTTGAAAGAAAATGTACGTGGATAAAAAAAAGAAAAATTAAAGAGGCTTGAAAAGTTGGCTGAACAAAATGGCTGCCTAAGAATTCAACACATTCACTTGCAAAAGGTATCTCAGTAAATCACAATATCATCAAGTTAATTTCATTTCTTTGAGCTCAGGAAAACCTCATTGATTTTTTTTTCCTCCAATAATAATGAGTACTTTAATTTAAAACATTTTTTACAACACTGAATATCCACTGATTATTGGTCTGGGCTCCTTTTGCATGAATTACTGCATCAATGCACCGTTACATGGAAGTAATCTGCCTGATGGATGGATGGATAATTTATACATAAATAAAAACACATTTAGTTCAACAAGGGGAAGAAGATGAACTAATTTACTCCCAATTATTGCAAAAACACAAAATCTTGTGCCAAGTAATTTTGTCTAGTTTCTAGTGCAAATATCTTAATGCAAGTGAAATAAGACAAAACTGATTTAGACATAACTTTTCAGTAAAATATATGAGCTTGTTTTAATTAAATACTATTAATTAAAAATAATTATTTCTTTCTTTTCACATTGATCTGTCCCTTCAGGATTTCAAGATTGTTTTTAGAATTTTTTTGCAATCAAAATCACAAATTTCGTGTTGCTAATTTATAAATATTTGAGAGGAATTTTGAAATATTTGCGCTTGTATGACATTGTTACTCGTATCTCTTGGAATATAACTTCCTCCTGGAGGAAGCCGTGTAGTATAAGTGAGAAATACCGCCACCTGCAGGCGGTTGTTAGCATCACTTAAACCCAATAATTTTGACCAATTTCGTAAATAAATAAATAAATTACACATTTATGGATTATGTGGGGATCTGTTGAGTTTGCGTTAAAAATGGGAGGGACTGATTGATGTAATTTGGCGTCTGGAGTGTAGCGGGCCATGTCAATAGCTACGGCGGGCCAGATTTGGCCCACGGGCCTTGACTTTGACACGTCTTCTGGACATTCAAATTTATTTAGATACAGAAGAAGCACATTTAATCCTTGCGCCTGGAAATACAGAGCTGTCCATCAGTGATTTTCTGCTTCGTGTCCGCTGGTCGTGCCTGGAAATAATCAGTAACTCTGAGTATCAACGCCCTGTTTGTGAGTCTGAGCTGCGGAATAAAAGCTGCGATCTGAGATCAGATTTGATTTGTTCGGACAGGCAGACAGGTGGTGCTGTATTAAGCTGCCTGTGTGAGAGCCTCACGGCCCAGAGGCTGCACAGGACAAGCTGTGCAACTCTATTCTTCACCCGCAGATATCTGGAAACAAACACGGGCCTCGTCCACCTGGACAGACCGCTGCTTCTCCCGAGACCACCCGCACGCTGCAGGGATCAGGAGGGGTGAAACATCTGCTGGACGACAGTCCTGAACCTCCACCCTGTGGAGGAATGTATGTAAGGTCCACTGACGAGCTAGCATTTGTAGAAGGTTTCAGAAAACGTTTATTTTTATGATTCAGAGATCCTGCACATTTTTATTTCTGTACAAGTTTGAGTTTTCCAGACTAAACTTTCTAGAGTTTTCTGTTATTTTTCTTTTTTTCTTCTTTCTTTATTTTTGGTCCTTCATTATTATTATTATTATTATTATTATTATTATTATTATTATTATTATTATTATTATTAGCGACAACAATAATAATAACTATACTTTCTTTAATTTTAAAATATACAAGACGGAAGTTTAACATGAATTTATGCCAGATATATTTACATTGATCGGAATTTAATTATGGAACCTAAAAAGTATGCTTGAATGAAAGAAAACAAGGATTAAACAAAGGATGTATGGAGAAAGGAGAAGACAAGGAAGGACAGCAATAATGGAAAGAAAGAAGGAAGGATGGAAAGAAAAAATGGAGAAAGGAAATTAGGAAGGAAAGACGCACACAAAGAGAGAAACAACAATGAAAGTGTTAATAGGATTAAAGGAAGTAAAGATAACACAAGGAAGAACAAAGGAAGAATAAAAGAAAAAAATAAAATCTGGAAATACACCATTTTTCCATAATTCTTTTTTTTTCTATCAAGACTTGGAAAATATATTAATATTCAATAAATTAGATTATACATCCTGATGAGTCCTGCTTGTCTGATTAAAATCAAACAACTGATATTAATAATCTTTAAGTAAGCATTAAACATACTTTCTGTTTTTAAATGGTCTAATGTAATATTGTCAACTTTAATGCTGTAAGTGGAAAATCATCATAATTAACATAAATTAATTGTTTCAAACATCCATTTGCATGTTATTAATCTATATAATATGTTTCACTTATTGATAAAATGATATGACCTCTAATATTATTTCAATATATTGAATTGTTCTGTACTAAAATCATGTTTGTTACTTTTCCAGACTGAGTGAGTTTGAGTACAAATGTGTATGTGTAAATAAACATATTTAAATAAACATCCATCCATCCATTTTCTGTTCACCCTTTGTCCCTTAATGGAGTCGGGAGGGGTGCTGGTGCCCATCTCCAGCTACGTTCCGGGCGAGAGGCGAGGTACACCCTGGACAGGTCACCAGTCTGTCGCAGTAAATAAACATCTGTAATACACATTACATTCTTTTGGAAATTTTCCAGGCACTTTTGTTCCCATCCGGTTTGGGAATACCATGGGATTCCCCATTATGAGCTAGTAAATGTCGCAGAAAACAGGGACATCTGGATTTTCTCTCCTTTACCTATTATTACTATTAACACCACAAGTTTTGTTGAATCAAATGTGACCAGATGTTGGGTCACATACCATGAGAGTGACCTTAGGACCAGCAAAAAAACAAACAACAAAAAAAAAACAGAAGTGATGTGAAATACTATATTCGATCAGCAAAACATTAACAGCAAATTAAACTATTCTTAAATACACTTAAATCTATTTAGAAATAAACGAGAACATAATTTTTCTTGTCTGAAACGTCTGATTTTAAAGCCATCATGAGCAGGTTTGACTTATGTGGACTTTTTGCAGAACCCGGTTATTTTCAGATAATAAAAAGCGGCCCAGTTGAGGACATTTGGAGGTGCTAAATGTCTAACAGAGTGTTCTTGCTGCTGGAACAGTGCACAAAGTGTTTTACTTGGCTTTGCGTTGAATAATACCGAGGCCCTTCGAGGCTTTTAAGCAGCCTCCTCTTCTCGCCTCACAAAGATTGTCATTGTTCTGCCTTCCTCTTCTCTCACACAGACAGAAAGTACGAGTTGTTGTTACTCCTCGTCGTCTGTGGCTTTCATCCGTCTTACATTTTCATTATTGTCACCCTTGGACAAAACATAAAGCACTAACAGATTCACATTTAGAAAGGTTTTATGGATTTTATAAACAGTTAGCTTAACATGCTACGTGGCGAAAGAGTTAGCATGATCTCATTACGAGGGCTATTTAAAAAAAACAAAACAACGTCTTTCACATAGAAAAGCAACAAAGTTATGCTACAAGCCCCTTTTCTAATATTATTCAGTCATTTTTAAGTTACTTTGACGCAATTTGTACAGTAATTTGAAATTAATGGATGCTAACACCAGCTTTTGTGATTAGCTAGTAACGGTAGTTTTCATCAGTGTAGCAGTGAATTTGGGATAAATTATAGATGGAAAGATTTGCATAACAGTGAAAGCATCGCTGGCACCTTATATTCACTAACTAGGCATCAGAGTGAAGGAGGCTAAATATTAAATACACACCATAGATTTGTATTTGTATACGATATAAAAATTGCATCCTTTTTTCCTTTTGAGTTGATTTATGAAATAAAATCCCCTTCCAGTTTTTTGTCAAACTTTCTCCTGACAACTAATATAAAATGCAGCTACAAAGAGATCATTCACCGCTGACATGGAGGAAAACTTGTCAATAAAATGTTTTAAATTCCATAGATTATTTAGAACAAGTCTGTATTCGTCTTGTGAGCTCAGCTCAGGAAACGTTATCTTAGTTTCCATCGAGAGGCGGCACGTTAGGTTTGTCTGTAGATCAGTTTGACATATGGAACAGTTTCAAGAGTTTGATTTTATTTATTAAAAGCGCCATAAAGAACAAAATGGAACATAACGAGATGTCAAAGATTTCTATACATATATAAAGATATGTTTTGGTGCATAAAGTCAAGCTTTTGTTCTCAGAAATTTCTGAGGTCTGTAAAGAACAGCTGTATTTTTACTGAGATCAAATTGCCCACAAGAATGAACTCTGTTGACTTATTGGTTGACATCTGAAGGCTGGATGTTTTAAGAGATATCAGATTCGTTTGAATGAATCATTTTTTCTTTAACTTCAGAATTGTGTGTTACTCTTTGTTGATTTACCATTTACAATCAAAATAGAATGCCCTGAAATGTGTGCAGTGCAATTACCTTCAAACTTTTCTTGATTTAATTACAATTTTTGCCAAATTTGGTTTGACTTTGTGATGTTTTGCACATTATGAAAGAACAAATTAGTCAAGCTGTTACGTTTTAATCCTTATCATCCATCAACTCATTGAAGAAGTCTATTTATGGTTTGAAACCAGATAAACTAAAACAAGTCTTACACTAAACTTAGCAAGCTCTTTTTCTCACCATGGAGACAATCAGATATGAATATTTGTGTCTCTGCAAATGTTAGATTGTCTCTATACTACCAATAACTTCAAATATGGAGAGGAAAAATAGTTTACAGTGTGACTAAAAAAGATCTGTTGCCTTTTAAGTTTCTGACCAAACCTTTTACTGAAAGAACAAACACTTCTGTTTTTTTTTTTTTCTTGCAAAGTTGAGTAATTACTTTTCTTTCCCTTTGCTGTGTGGGTAATTTAAAGTACAGTGTGCGTTTGTCACAGATCCATATCTGAGACGTAGGCTTACTGTCTCTCTTGCGGATCAAGCAGCTGTTCAGCAGCTGTGTGCACAAGTGTGAGAAGGGGTGAGTGTGTATGTCAGGAGATAAAAGAGGGAGCATTTGTTAGTGTGTGTCAGAAAGAGAGAGAGAGAAAGACAGAAAAGCGGTGCTGTAATTTATGCTGCACCTCCGACCCCTCGGCTCTTTGGCTGCCTGTGTCTCTGCTGAGGTTTGCTGACGTGAGAGAAAAAAAAAAAAAAAACGCAGCACAAGGGAGTTGTGCTTCATCTCAAGAGGGGAAAGAGGTGGGAGGAACACGAAGGTGGAGCGAGATGCAGAATGACTGAAATGTTTGGTTTTACGTGTATATCAACCGCGATATGTTGTTAGACGGGAAGGAGACATGGCGCTAAGAAACTGACATGTAAATGAATGCCTGTCGAACAAAACCATGAAGAGAACATGAGATAAAACTGTGTTTTTAAGGTTTGAAGCACTGGAGGATCGTTGAGGTTTCAGTTGCATCAGTACGTTTGGCTTTCGCACTTTTAAGCCACATGAGACTTTTTGAAGATGTTTTTCAATTAACTTGGCAACCAAATTATTTCACCTCCTGCCTTGCTGGCACTGCAAACACAATGTATTTTTTGTCTATTTTCTGGAGCAATTATCTTTAAAATAAGACAAACTAACTTAAAGGTACATTTTAAAACATATAAATACATGTTTTAAGTCAAGAATTCATTTAATATTGATGAAAAAGTACTAGTTGTAAATGAAACAATCAGAGGCCGTTATATTTGTCTTATTTCAAGTGTACTAAGACATTTGAACTAAAAACTGGACAAAAAATATTTGGTAAGATTTTTGCAGCAAAGTAAACAACTTTAGCATAGCGTTAATTAAACACATGTTAACGGTGCTTATTGAACAGCAGATGGTGCAGGAAAGTGCACAGATTTTGTGCAGTTCTACTTTCCACAGGCCCTGGCTAACAAAGTGGTTTGTGAACTGGTACAAAAATGGTGGAAGGAAGGACAATGCACGGACGCTAAATGGGGATATTTGACCACAAGGATGTTCTTCCTGCAGTGATGCAGACATTTTTTAAACAATCAGAGCAGAAAAACATATATAAAAAAGTCAATTTATGTCACTTTTAGGTACAATGTGACTGTAATAAAATCAACTTGTGTCAAATCTATATCTAAAGCCATATCTAAAATCACCAATTGGTGATTGAGTAGGAGAAAAAAAACAAGTAAAATTGTAATAGTTGTAATATGATAATAAAGTTATAATATTTAGAGAATAAAGTCATATTGTGACTTTATTTTTGTGATATTATGACTTTATTCTCATACGACTTTATTCTTGTAATTTTATTATTTAACTTTTTCTTAGCGTGAAACTAATACTCTGTCGTATTTGTCGTTTAAACTTGAGAGGTCAGGAAATATTAACCTAAAACGTGAAGTGCGATGTAAATAAATGCATGCCTTACCAAAACCGAGGATTCTTAATCGCTGAGGATCATTTAGAAAGCTTCAGATGCATCTAACAAGTTAATTAACTTGGCAAATAATAATAATAAACAATAAAACAATCACAAGAAGTTTTAAAATACTTGTTTTGAAATGGAGTCATAATATCAACAAATTATTCCACTTTTAAAATTTTATCCCTATGCTGAGACCCTCCTCCACACAAGTGGATCATCCCTGCTGTGTGAATGGGATTGAGGCTCAAAGTGCTGGGTAGGGGAAAGCAGTAATGCAACAGCTTAATCAGGCTGAAGGGAACATACACACACACACACACACACATGCACGAACACGCACACACACACGCACTCTGAGTGAGTAGTCATCTCAAGACTTTCCATCCTGTTTTCTCTCTGCAGGCATCCACCCCCATGCACTCCAGAGCCTTCTTTGCACTGAGTGGACACAGAAGTATTTAAGGTTTTGACTAAATGGGTTTTTCCACCATCAACGCATCCTTTAAGATAAACGAACACCCAACAGATCAAGCAGAACAGTGGAGCCAGGCAGATTAGTTGCTGAACTAACAGGGCACAGTAAAACTTGTGTAACGTTACAGTGCAAAGGGGAAAAGTTGTATTTTTTTTACGACACGATTTACTTTGGGGGGTTTACAGCATGGAAAGGAGAAAAAATAAATGTTATTTTGTGGGAAATGTTAAATCAGTTTACCTTTAAGGTGTTATTATTGCCATGTCTACATTCATATTATGCTCAATTATCTTTTAGATCATGTATTTGTACTGCAAAAACACATTCTTACAAAGTATTTTTTTGTCTAGTTTTTATTGCAAATATCTTAGTGTACTTGAAATAAGACAAAACTAACTTACAAAGAACTTTTTTCAGCGAGATATAGTAAGTTCTTATAAATAAATAATTGCTTAATATTGATGAAAAAGTACTACTTCCACAGAAGTAGTACAGATTTTTCCCACATTATAAGTGAAATAATCTGCCAGTGGATTTAGTACTTTTTTTTCAATATTAAGGAATTATTGAGTTAAAACAAGCTCTTATATCTTGCTGAAAAGTTACTTGTTAGTTTTGTGTTATTTCAAGTGCAGTAAGATATTTCCACAAAAAACTAGACCAAAAGCACTTAAGATTTAAGGTAAGATTTAGCTTTATTGTAGTATGTTTGGATTAAATTGTAGAAGTAAAAGCATAAATTGTATTTAAACTCTGTAAGGATCTGAAATCAACACATCTGACTAAAAGGTAATATCTTTGAACTTCAGCTTTTTGACCCAGGAAAAAGAAACAATTTAACACTTTAATATTGAGGGAAAGTTTCAATACTTTCTTTTAGCAAATAGCTAGCTATAGCAGCGTATTTTTTTCTCTTTCTGAGCCAAATTAGCCAAATGAAGGATAGCTATGTAGCTAGGTAGTGCAGCTACTGAGTAAAATGCAAACCGATTGTGTGACAATTGCAAGACTCTACTGTAAAACTTCCTGGAGAAACAGGAGCGCTGACACCTGTAGCAGTCAATGTGACACTACTGGACAATTACCTGAATGTTGTCAGAATCTTACATGTTTTAAAGTTTGTTGTAAATGTTTATTTTCCACTGTGGTGAGTTAAAAGCAGTCTGAGCTTGCCAGAGTTCTTTTAAATCTCTGGGTAAGGTGCCGGTATGCAACGTCTCCAAGCTGCTATATTCAGGCAACATTTCTCCTGACTTCCTCCTCTTTACTGGATAAGTAACCATCCATCCATCCATCCATTTTCTGTTCACCCTTGTCCCTTAATGGGGTCGGGAGGGTTGCTGGTGCCTATCTCCAGCTACGTTCCGGGTGAGAGGCGGGGTTCACCCTGGACAGGTCACCAGTCTGTCGCAGGGCAACACAGAGACACACAGGACAAACAACCATGCACTCACACACAGGGACAATTTGGAGAGGCCAATCAACCTGACAGTCATGTTTTTGGAC